>LT552359.1:225773-246827 GCA_900079185.1 Absidia glauca
CGCAGTGCGATGAGGGTCCCCCCTCCCCATTCTTTGATATGAACTTTTATTTGCATAGCAGTCTATTGTTTAACTCATGTGAATAAAATCATGCCCGCCCCATCATTGACCTGGTCTTTTAAACCCCCGTTTTCTTTATTTTTACCATACAAACAAACACACACACGCTATATACACATTGATGATAATTAAAGCACTATGCACCTACTATCCATTCACATTACTATCTGTACAAAATATATAATCTATGCTTTGGAGATTCGCTATAGTCCTTTGGAGCCCGCAGGCGAGGGCTGACGAGTGGTTGGTATGTTGATTTCGTTGGATGCTGATTCAGTGGATGGCGAGGGTGACACAAGGAGAGATTCCAGGATGTGATGATTGAATGGAGACAAATCAGGGACGTTTGCCGTTGTTTGATGCTGTGAAGTGGCGGATGCTGTCATGGCGGCGGCATACATATTGGCCATCATTGCCACCGCTTGAGGGTCCTTCATCCAAGACACCGCCTCTGTCGTCGATCCCGATGCTGGCTCGAGTTGTGTTGTTGCCGCCCCTTTGTCCCGTGGTGATAGGCCATTCTCCAAAGGCAGTCGGTCCAGTTCTTCCCTTAGTTTCCGGTATCCTTGATGGTGGTGGGTGCCAAGGCGGTCCAGCGAGGCCCGAATACGTCGTCCCATTTCCATAAATTGATCCGTATTGACATGATGAAGACCCAAGATCTTTTGCATAAGTGCCGTGCCGTGGACTTGATCCCGCAAAATGTCGTCCAGTACTGAAGGATCCCTGGTCAATGCGTCCAAAAATAGCCGGCTGATGTCTGGTTCCACTTGCTGCTGTATGATTTTGAAGACAATGGTGGACCCTGATTTGTGAATGCATATCTTGTTGAGGTGAGAGAGGAGGCGGGGATAGAGCACACAGTATCGACCAGGAAGTTCTGACGAATCCAAGAGCCAAACCAGTAGCAATGTCCCATTGGGGTTGGTTGTCAGGAGCACAGCGTTTTGGACAATGGCAGCCGCACAGTAGGTTCGCTGTTCGTTGGTGACCACTTCGTTTTCCAGTATTGCCCGTACCGCTCTTGCACCAAACCGGCCTTGCCCGATTTCCCAGCATTTGTCGACAACGGCATCAAATATGTATTGGTTATGGTCGGCACCTTTACGAAGACAACATTGCACCACATAGTTGCCAAATTGGTCGAGCAGTAATAGTGGAACGTAGGGGGCTATATGTCGCTGAATCGTTTCGGTCTAACAAGTAAGAATGTGTGTAAGAGAGAAAAGTAAGGCTGGTGAGTTAGGGACAAGCACGTATATTTTCTCTTAGAGTTTACCTGAGCAGGCGTGTTTGCATGATCAACGATCTTTTGAGCGGCCCATGTTCCATTCTTGTGTACCCCAATGGCAGCCAAATAGGGAGCGATTCGTTCCAACATGGCTTGTTTCGTTGATTCGGTACACTGTTCAAAAAGTTTCTGGACGACGGTATTGCCAATGTAGTCTACACGAAAAGGGGTAAGTGCCCATACTATCACTTGTTTGCCCTTTCTCTTCCAAACAACTTACCACTGCATAGTTCTACGATTTCATTCATGCATTCCTGTGCAATCAGTTCGACGTCTTGTAATGCTTGGCCGGTTTCCAGTCGTTTTCGCATATCGCGGAGTCGCAAGGGCTCCAGTATCCGGTTTGTACCAAGTTCAGGGACGGCAGGAATCTTGGAGAAGTAGCTGATGGGTGCTCGTTCTTCGACTGTGATATCTGATGAGGGACAAAGCTGCTGCATGATAAAACGGCGTTCTGATGATAAGATCGAGTATAGGTTGGGTTGTGTGGTAGCGTCGTTTCTAGAAGCATTCATCAAAGAATCCATCATCATTGCTGTGGCCCATTGTGTCGCTTGATAGGTGTCTGTCGGCAAGTTGTTGGTGTTGTTCCCACCTTGGTGATCGTTGGCTATGGGTGTGGTGTTTGCTGACACCGAGGGTGTAACGGGAGTGGGAGCTTCGTACCAAGGTCGCTCCTTTGCATTAACTGGGGTTATATATTGGTGATATCGTTGGTGGGGAGGATAGTTGGAATATTGATTCTGCTGGTTCATTTGATATGGTATTGGAGGTGTCGTTTGCTGATGAGGCGGTACCGAAACTAGAGTCGATTCAGTATTGGTGATGTCTTCAAGAGAGGGGGCCTTGGCAAATCCTATGCGCACCGTTCCTGAGCCAGGGCCAAGAATTTCCTCGTTCTGTAGGTTCTTGCGAGCACGTACTGCGTCTTCTTGGTGGACAAAGTTGATAAAGCCACAGTTTTTATGAGACAGGACACGCACCGATTCGATCGGACCAAAGGCTTGGAAGATGGCTTGCAGAAGAGGGATATTCATATCTGAGGGAATGTTCCCGACCCCTAATGTAGATTTGATTAGTCTTAGGCGATAATTTCTGATCTCAGCGTTCAAACTTACATAATGCACGAGTGGGGCCTTGGGCATTAGGACCTGATTCGTTGGTGAGTGCCATCGCCAGAGTAGCATCTACCTTCCCAAAGCCGATACGGACCAAAGTGCCACCTAGTTTACTATCAAGTCTTGATTCCAAGTCGGTTTTTGCAGCCACAGCAGAGTCCACGGTAATGAAGTTGACAAATGCACATTCTTTATCAGATAGAATCCTGGCACTCTCCACATGGCCATAGACAGAGAATTGCTGGATGAGATCGTTCACGCTTATCGAGGGGTTGATATTTCCAAGCCATAGAGCTCGAGACGGGGTTTGATCAGGTGCCGAGGAAGGTGAATCCAATAGTGCCGAAGATGAGCTTGATATTGAAGTTGTTGCATGAAGGTCATCCTAGTATGTTGAAGTCAGACAAGAGGTTAGTATTAGTGCTTTCCAAATTGAAACAAACACTTACGTGATGCATCATGTCATCCATTGACCCATCTTCCCAGGCCTCCGTTCCATCATACCGGTTAGTCGCCCAGTATCGTTCAGAAGTCAAGTCCATCATGTTTCCGATTGATCGTGACATACGCAGAGACCGTTGCGTATCGAGTGTGATTTGGTGATCCAATGGTGAGGGAGAAAGTTCTTGCTGGCGGGGTTTCGGCTGGGCTGTTGATGTATGAGAAGGAGGTGCCATGTCAAAAGGGGTAAAAGAGGGCAGTCCATTGTCACAAAAGTCAGAGTAATTTGCCATGCCAAGACTGGCCGCTCGAGGTCGCTGCGCTACATTTGATCGGGTTTGAGGAGAGAAGGGGCTGAATCCCACCAATGGTAATCTGTCACCAAGCCGATCGCCACTAGATGATGGATTCCGTGTTGAGACAGTATAAGCCCGAGGTCGAAGTTGTTGCTGTTGTTGTTGTTGCTTATACATATCAGCCGGAGGTGCAACAGATGATGGCAAGTAAGAAGGAGGGACCAAAGAAGCAGGTGTTGAGCTATTATGAGCGGTATCTTCCAAGCCAAGAGAAGCCAGTGTACGTTGTACCGCATCAGACGAGTTTTCTTCCATCATAAGTTGGGGAGAGAAGCCAGAGGTAAATAGAGATTTGCCATAATCTTGACGGGAGTTGTTCACGTTTGAAGAAGAGAGAAGACTGACCGATCCAGATCTACGTCGGCTAGCATCAATGGAGGAAGCAACAAAGTTGGCAGAGGGACCACCATTCAAGTACATTTCACCATTAGTGGTACTAGGGGTAGCCACGGAAGTAGAGGGAGCTGGAGGGTTCGCTGCTGCTGTAAGTGTTGTTGAACTTGTCGAAGGCAGAACTCCAGTACGAGAAGGCATCGTGCCGGCCCTTGGTCTTCGCACAACAGGAAACCCAGTAGTATGAGAAGCAAGAGTTCCACCAAAAGCCGATGAATGAATCAGCCTTTCAGGAGGCTCTTGTAGGCCTCTGTACATAGAGTATCAAGTTAAACATGAATGAGTATAAAGGAACACGTACTTCAAAGGGTCGATTACCTTCTACCAATAGATGGAGTTTCTTGTTGACCAGAGGGATTAGAAAGGTACGAGTTGTATTTGTGGGAGTTCATATCAGAGACCCAATCAAAATCCATGTTGGTATGAGAATTGGTGGATATCAACTGAAGTGAAGAAGAAGGAAGAAGGAATGGGGGAAGAGAAAAAAGGTGAGCGCAAAAGAGGAAAGAAAGAGAGAAAGAGCGGAGCTCGGTTTGAACTTTCTGTCTTATAGAGAATGTTTAAACCCCGCCACTGTCCTGCCTCTTCCCATCCATGGACCTGTGACATATAAACCTCTTGGTGACATGCTTTTCGAATCAACACAGATAGAATAAAATGGTTGTATGACTGAACCATCCACCTATACCCACCAAGAACTAGACACCAAAAGTGAGCAGCTTGTGAGATTCAACGTTGCACAGGTCTGCCCAGCTTTGACCCTGCGACAGAAAAAATGCGCATTACGCCGCATATCGTTACTATTCGCACCAGGGAGCTATCCATCAAGTACAACCCAAATAATATAATGATAGCTCTATCGCAAGGTGCCTATGCTTTTAAGCAAATACAGCTACCATCAGCAGCTCGTCTTTAGTGACAAGGCGATGCTTTGTCTTGTAAAAGATACCAAAGTACCCCCCAAGTGCTGTCTTTGACTCCTATTGGCAGATGATCAATCAGTACCACTTACTCCGCTCAGCCTTGGTTTGAAAAAGTCCCGCCCGCTTTGAAAGCAAAAGGCTGGGGCATTTTTGGGAAGTCAAAACATTTCGAACGCCGCCTTTTTTTTATAATGTTGGGGGGGGGGAAGATCTTTTGTTTTTCTTCAATTCGTTTGCAAGAACGTTTTTTCCATCATGATGATTCTCATCCTTGTACAGACGCAAATAGCATTCCTTCTTTTCGTGGGAAAGAGTGGGTTTTTGCAAAGCTGATACTTTTGAGTTGGCCAGATGACTTTATTGACATCAAAAATCTGAATGGATAATAGTTTGTAGTTGAATTTGTACTTCGGATGTTGCTCTTTAGTGGGTTGTTTACTCTCAATAAACGTTGTCTATCACACTTGTCTTTGCCTTCAGGGGTAGCCTTTAATCTCATAGGATAAAGATGCCTTTCTATCTAAATGGGTGTGTGTTTGAAGGAGAGGGGATGTAATGTTGCTTGGGATGATCGAGTGTACGGTTTACTAAACTGTGTTGGTGGGGAATGTCCTTGGACACAAGGTGATTTGCAGCCTCGCTATATTTTACAACGCAAAAGTCCGATTCTGCTATGGTGCGTACCATCAGGACTCCGCCAGAATCGTCCTGAAGTGACCGATGGTGGTAAAGGTACCGGGGCCTAACCAAGCGGGAAGGGGGGCGGGAAATTTCTGATGTTACTTCCAAGTACAGACACATTTGATTAGTGAGTTTTTTTCTGAACCGATTCTACTGTCATGTACCATCTGATTCCTACCATAGGACCATCCCAATGGTGAAATCTTGTCTGCATGGTGAGCCATTTTTCATTCCTTAACCTAGGCACGGCGGCGATTGAAAAATACCTTCTAGTATAAGTATGACTTTTTCCCCACCGAACCCTTTCATTGCTTCTTCTTCCCCTCGTCATCACTTTTTTTTTCCTCGTCATTTTTCCCTCGTCATTTACATTGCCCCTCCTTCTCCTTCTTTTACTCCCCCCTCCGAACGAACGACCGATTGAACGAACAAACGAACGACCGATTACCCTCACCTAATCTCAGCACCTTGCTAATCTTTTAGCTTACCAAGACCAACTTATAGTTTTCGACTTTTAGATCGGCTACGACGATGACGACGACGATAACGATGACGAAGACGACTCGCCCACTGCTTTATATCACAAGATAAGGCTGTTTTAAAAATTTTAAATATGAAAAACAGAGGGAAACCCTTGAAATTTTTTCTTGTGCACTCACCTCATCCATAGTAGATTCCATAGCCATTGCACTGCTGGAGTGCATTATCCTTTGCTTTATCCCTGTGTCCATCACAACTGATGCTTTTGAAATCGTTAGTCTGCTCTTCCCTCCTCCATTCCCAACGCCATTACACTACAATAGTTACTCTATGGTCAAGTCACTCCTGCCCCTACTTGGAAATATAGCTAAATTATAGTCTCATTCACTCAATAAAGCATACTTGGCTCTTTCTTTATATGACTTTTATTCTTCTCCTGCTGCAGTAGCCTTACTCTGGAAAAAGAGGAGACTTATAGCATTTTCAACCACGCCAACTTGCCCACATCCATCCTTTTGACGATCTAATGGCGGGAGAATGATGGTATACACTGTCAGCTCATTTCCTGAGCGGACAGATCAACTTTTCAATTACATGTTCAGTAGTAACCTGGCAAAATGATCTCCCCGCTTAATTAAGCCGAGGAATGATCATATGCTCCTTAATGCCTTCAATGTCCAACATTGTGAGATCTAATGCTGGGCAGGATCGACCCAATGACCGAGTACAACACACAGGCCAAAACTCAAGTGCCAAAGGGCATTAGTTCAGTGATAAGCCTAGGACCCCCTGACCCTATCACTATAGGAGCGGAGTTTATGCACCCCCTGAGCCTACACTGAGCCTACCCCTCATATCATCTTCAAACTCCGATTCGCGCTCCGCCGGCTGAGTTAGGACCCATTTTGTGATGTCTATTATGCGGAAATCCTGGGTTTTGTCCAGAGTGGTGGTACAAAGGTGCAGGGTTCGAACCCTGCACCAGTTACTTTAATGCGGTGTTGACCTCCACAAGGGATGGTTATGGGCAGGTCCCAAGATAAATCAAAATGTAGCCCTACTGATTTGATAGCTCCGATTCTTGCCTCAAAGAATGGCTATTCCCTCAAAACCTTTTCCTTGCTTTTGATCACTTTTTTCCCCCTCCACATGGCACCTCACCACGAATGACTCGCCTTCTATACAGTGGCGTTGAACGATGGATGCAGATTAACTCTGTCCTTCTCGCCATCTTGTCCATCTTTGTCTTGCCATTACTAACGATTATCTTTTGCATTGTTGCTCCTTTTTTCTTGATAGAATGGCAACGGACAACGTGTCAAGAACGGGGTCTTCCATGGAAACAGGGGAAGGGAAGACAACAAAGGAACTGATCGGATCGATCAGGTTTTCCTGGTTAGAGACGAGAAAAGAGACAGAGTAAACGGACATGATGTTTATTAAGAGAGAGGGGGTTTGTTATGGGTTAAATGAAGATGACCAGATGGGGGTCAACTAAGATCTAAAACTGATGTCCTATTTATACTAATTTATGCTAAGGGGTTGATGACTAAATGGAAGCTACTCGAAGGGGATGGTAGGTTGTTTGGAAGGTGCGAGAAGATGGAAGAAGGATCAAGTTGGTTCTTGATAGTACCGGTTGGTTCTTGGAAGGTGCGAGAAGATGGTAGAAGATGGGAGAAGGATCCAGTTGTTTCTTGAAAGTGCGAGTTGGTTCTTGGAAGGTGCGAGAAGCTGGAAGAAGGATCCAGTTGGTTCTTATAAGGTGCGAGAAACTGGAAGAAGGATCCAGTTGTTTCTTGAAAGGGCTGGTTGCTCCTTTTCTTCGAAAAGGAGTGCGGGGCTGGATGGATGATGGAAAGGGTGCTTGTGGGATGATTCAGGGGCTCGAGGTAATTATCTGAGATCGGAGTTTGAAATGGATTCATGCATGAAATTAGGCTATGTGAAGAGGATCATCACACAACGGCACCTTGGCACCAGGACATGGTGACATGCATTCAGACTAGGGAGTGGGAAAAAGGGATTAAGAGAGAAACGGGAAAATCCTCGCAATTTGTTTTTGGGTGCACAGTCTATAACCATTGAACTTTTAAACAATGCTACTAATTTGCTGCTATCCTTTTGCCCTCTATCTTTGAGAGCTTTTTTGTCGCCGTACAGCTGTTCCCTCCTTAATGCTCTTGGTCATGACACTAGGTTAGTCATATCTAGTCCTATATATACCTTCGCAGACTTCTCCTTCCACTTATAGCTTGAACATGTATCATTTGCCGAATAAAACTATCTTGAACCCATCTCCATGTCTACCGTCTGGGCCCCTTAGAGCCAAACTTGAGAGAAGGGACCAAGATTCCGTTGTTGTTCCCTCAAGTTTGATTTGGATTTGGTGTACAATACGTATTTCTCTCTGTGACAAGTGTATGAATGAACGAATCTCACTTTTTGACTAGAATAAGTTGCCTTTTGAACTCTATATTCATAAACGCCATGTTTCCCTGACAACCTCCTTGATAAGAGTTCCTTTTTGTTGGGCACTTTCCCAAAAGCCGATTTGAAATTCTGACTTTTTGGACCTGCCCATACGGAACTGCCTCTAGAATTCCCCTATGAAAAGTGTCACTTTTTGGTTGACATGTATTTTCTCAAGAAAGAGATAGCAAACCTTAACTCAGATTTTACAAGAAGAAAGAAGTGTATTATATCTACTGAATAGTGTAAATGATGTTGGTATTGGCGTATGAATGATCGACTTTGGGGCCGGTGGAATCAGTCGCTGTTTTGGGCCCTAGTGTAGTGTTTAGAGGAGCATACAACACAAACACACTTCAAGTTTGGTATCTTTCAATATATATACACTGCATCTTGTTCCATATGGAATCTGAAGATGGGTTATCCATCTCAGTTTTGAAAACCAGGGCAACTCGTCAACTGAAAATCGAAAAGTTTCGTGATTTGTTCATTCATACACTTGACGCAAATGGAAATTCTTATTGTGAACAAATGAAAGTCAAACCAGAGCAACAACAGCGGAATCTCGGTTTATCCGCTCAGGTTTGTGCATAGGAGTGGAGACGGTAGTCATGGAGATGGTTTGAAGTCAGTTTTATTGAGTGATTGAGACTATGTTTAAGCTATATCGGAATGGGGAGGGGGGTGGAAGGCTATAAAGGGATGTACATGACTTGGAGGGAGTAACCTAGTGTTAGGGCCAAGAGATTGAAGGAGGGAAGACTGCGAAGGCATGTACAATGCAGGAGTTGGAATGACTAATGAGCTACGGAATGGAGAAGAGGGAATATGATCAGAGGTACCAAAAGGGTCATTATTAGTGTCTAAAGGAAGATAGCTAAGGAATTGTGCCCTTTGAAATTACACTGGTAAGACAATCTACAATGGAAAAGTGAGTGCACCTAAAAAGATAGCGAGGATTTCCTAATGTTTTCGTAATCCCGTGCGTCGAATCCCTAACCTAAGCACATGTCCGTCCAGTCCTGGTACCAGAGAGTCTATATCCGTTGTCATCCCATTCGATCATCTAAGAAAAAAAGGAGCAATTATGCAAAAGGTAAATGTTGGGCATGGTAAGACGAAGATGGACAAGATTGGAGATGGGGAGGATTACCTTGCATTCGTCGTTTAAGGTCGTGGTATAGGTGATTAGTCGTTTGTGGTGCGGTGCTAATGTCGATAGAAAGAGAAAAAAGTGATGGGGAAGCAAAGAAGAAGCAAAAAATTCATTAACGGAAAAAGTAAACCTTTGTAGCCAAAGCGGAGTCTTAAATCGAATAGGGCCTGCAAATCACCCGGTGCCTAGTCCTCACCACGATTTACTTTAACAGCGAGCATTACTATGGATGCGCTAGAGCGTTGAGTTTCTTGTCTAACAGGCGTCTTTATTGAAGGGCAAAGATGATAAAGTCAGTTGTAAGACCAAGATAAAGTAAGGCATATAGAAATCAAAAGAGTGGGTAAAATGAAGGGTATGTAAGGTGAGAGGTGGAGGGTAAGATTGTAAATGCATACACTAATGGTAAAACGGGCTGGTTGTAAGAGTATTGATTTTAACAAAGGAGGAAGTCTTGTAGTCACTTGTTGGTAAAGCCCGATGCATGAATAGTGGTTTCTTGAAATCTAAAAGACCAAGGTGAGTGAGTATGTACCTGTTTGCAATGGCCATCTTTACTTACTTGCGCAGATGATTATTTTCATTCATCAGTCGTTCGAGTTCATTGAGGATATTAACTTCAGTAGTTTTCAGGTGCTGGATATGTTGGACAGCTACAACCGCGAAACAATAAAGTTAGAAACAAACAAACAAACGATTTCAAAGAAGCCATCATGGTAGGTTCGACAGGATACTTACTTCGATGCAAAAGAGTTACTTTGCTCATCTTTTTGTTCAAGCAGGTTGGTAATTCGTTTCGCAGTTCTTCAAATCCATCTAGAGAAGAAGAAGAAGAGATCGACAGGTTAGTAAGTACCCTGGTCAGTGATCGGAAGGATTGCCAGATCGATCATCGCCCCACACCACCCCTCTTACCCTTTATTTGTGCTCGGCGTTTCTGTTCCGACTGAATATGGATCTGTCGTCGCAATTCGGTATTAGATGATGCAGATCTATAAAGTATAAAGTGGGAGGAATGACATATCAGGACCTAAAATCAGGAACATTCAAGGGCGGGGAGAGACTTACGAGTTCGATAAGTCACAAGAATCTGCATCGTGCTTCTTTGACTTTTCATCTGTGAGTGGATCAGGTTGCGTGTCGTTTGTGGAGGCTTTAACAGGTAAATCGGTGTCACAAGAGGCTGATACAGTCGAGTTTGAAGGACAGTGTGGTTGTTGACTGTTGGGCATAGGCATAAAAGATGGATAGCCTAATGCGTTAGACTGATTGGAGTGCATATATTGTTGGTGCGGCTGTTGGTGTTGGTGATGGTGATGTTGATCCGGCTGTTGGTATATAGTGTTGGCACTGGGGCTGTCCTGGTTAACATAGTTTGCTTGAGAAAGAGATGGAGATTGCGGAGACATATATGAGAGGCCTATGGACGATTCAGGAGGTAAAAGATGAGACCCGTTAATAGCATTCAATGAAGTCGAGGGCGTTGTTGTTGGTGAAGGTGTCGGTGTCCAGTTATAAGAGGGAGACGAAGATAATGTGGTTGCCGAGCTCGATACTGTCATCGCGTTGGTGGTAGTGGTAGTGACGTCTGTTGATGTTGTGCTTCTGCTACTGCTGCCAGGTAGTGTGGACTCTGCAGACGTCGTGCATAAACCCATCATGTCGGAGTTTGGTGTGGAGAAGAAACCAGGTTCGTGTGGAGGAAAACATGCGATTCCAGGAGATGCAGTCACCATGCCTGTCATTGTATTGCTGTTGATTTCCTGTAACTGTGCATACATCATAGATTTCATATCAACAACAAACGACTGAGCAGTAGGTTCAAAAGTCACTTGTTCTAGATGTATGCAAGTATCAAATCAATAGCACTTAGTTTATATTCATCAAAAGTACATGATATACACTTACCTTGCTGTTGGTAAGAGCCTGAGTGACTTGGGTCTACTTGAGGGGCAGTATAGGGGTGGCCATAGTCGATAAGGTAGCTGTTGTCGTTGGGCATTTCGAAGGTGACGAGTGAGACAAGGAGAGGTAAAAGAGGAAGGAATGGGGAGCACTAATGGACTGAGCAAGGAGTGGAAGAGTTGTAAGAATATCGTACTGAGATAACTGGAAAGGGTATTCAAAATAGATGGTAAGGAATTGTCAGTGGGTGATTAAAGTTGAAGGAGAGAGAAAGAAAGAGAAAGAGAAAGAGAAAAAAAAAATTGAGGGCCACATCTATCGGAGTTTGAATCAGATACACACTGCATTTCCTAACGTGTAGTTTATTGCAATAAGACTGACCTGATTATTACCATAACTACTAGTAAACCAATTATAGAATGAAGTGACACCATGAGGACTATCTACTTTTCAATCATCCCGTCAAAAGAGAGGAAAACTCAAGCTTTGCACATAGAGTTGACTTTTTGCTCATGCATGATTCCCCCTTTTTCTCCCTGACGCCTTGATCGGACTTTATACATAGCATAGCTCTTGTTGGTAGACCCTTGCCTTCACATCATCATCAGTGGCCATTGGCATTATGCTGCCCCTGAAACTGTATAAAAGTTATAATGTCTCGTTGCGCTTTTCATTACTTTGCATACCCGTCTCCTTCACCACCAATCACTGTATACCAACTATGTAGCCCACCCCACATACAACTCTAAAGTAACAACAGGTACAAACGACTTCAGACTACAATCAGAGTAGATAAACAATGGTACTAGCTTTATTTGTTGAATGACTGGATCTATTTATACAGTGTGCCTGAAGATAAAAGGTACGGGCTAAACTAAGAGGGAGGAGACTATCTACCGAGTCGATTATTGAGTGGGTTCATCCAAGCAGGTGTCGAGGCCGATGGTCTTCATCTTGACAGCTATTTCAAACAGGTAATCGTAGCATTCCGTCATGGTCTTGGCCTTTTCCCAGGATTCACCCCAGACATAGACACCATGGCGTCTGACTAGCACAGCATTCGTTTCAGGGTACTTTTCCATGGCCTAAAGAATAACTGGTTAATCTTTGAAAAGTGGGTTGTTATTGTATCTTACCAGGGCCATGCGTTCAGTCAAGTCTTCTTCTTCAGGGGTATTTTCAACGATGGGCACCACCAATTTGTCAAAGTAGCGGAGGTTGGTCTTGGTAGATCCACGTCGGATACCTTTGATCATTTCTTGGTGGGAGATTTCGAAGGTTTCGCCGGGGAACAGCAAGGTGGCCATGACAGCATTTTGAGAGTGAGTGTGGATACAGGCACCAGCAGCACGCATTGAGTAAGCGTTGTAGAACAGAGGAGTACAGGCTGAAGGCTTGAGGACAGGGGGTTGACGAATCAGAGACCGATCTTGAAGGGCAAGCACAAAGAGATCATCAGCTCCCATACGTTCTTTTTGTACACCAGAAGGAGCAATGTAGACGTGGTCACTAGCAAGCAGAAAGACACCGGTTAGAGAGACATTCGCCTTTCACAATTCAGGACTTTACCCCTTTCGAATGCTGATACCGCCACCAGTACCAGTGACCCAACCAAGATTGTAGAACAACCGACACAATTCAGGGATCAGATTGGAAGGATGTAAAGGATCACTGGAAATAACGAGAGCGTCGGTAGCGTTGTCACCCATATTTCGGTTTCGATAAGTAAAGAAGAAAGAAAGTGAAAATTGCTCGACGGGCGGAGTTTATATCAGAAAGAAAAAAAAAACGAAGTCAAAATCTGACCAATAAAAGGAGTCGGCTTTATGCGCCAGATTTCTTTTGTCTCTCTTTCCTTCACTTTTAACGTTTTGGAATAATGTCTGGCGCTGATCTCTACGCTGAAGCAAACAACGCTTTCTTTGATGACGACTATGATGAAGCGCTGGATCTCTTTACTCAGGCCATCCAAGTGGAACCCAAGAACCCGGATTTTCTCTTGAAACGGTACGGTCGAACAAAAGCACGCAAGCATAACATGGTCTTACTAATAATGTTTGTTTAGATGCGTTGTATACCAGAAACTGAAAAAGTACCAAGAAGCGTCCACAGATGCTGCTACTGCTCTTAAGGTGCTGGAAGAAACACAAGGCACTCGAACTCTCTTGGCTCGTGCTCACTTGCAAAATGGGTAAGACAACATTGCAGGAACAGCATCAGTCACTAAACAAGTCTCCGTGTTATATAGGATCACCCTCCACCATTTAAAGCATTATGCCCAGGCTCAACAACACTTTGAAGCTTCTGAAAGTATGAACCCAAAGGAAAAGACTCTGGCCACTTGGTTGCGAAAGAACGCCGAGAAGATACCCAAAGGTAAGAAACGGTTGCATCGGGGCGTAATGTGAAACTTGACAGACTCACAATGTTTACTTTTAAAAGTCGAGCCTGCGCCTCCTGCTCCCGTGGTGGCACCTCTTCAACCAACAACTCCTTCTCAAGCTCGAGTCAGGTAACTAGGAACACACCCTTATACACCATGAACTGACCTCTTGTTTAACCAATAGACACGAATGGTTCCAGAACGACACTTTTGTTACCGTCGAAGTATTTATGAAGAACATCAAAGCTGACACTGTCTCACTGGACTTTTTTGATGACTCGGTAAGATAAGATGAATGTAAAAAGATAAAACATGAGGATACTTACTCTACTTTGTTCTGTTTACCTTGGTCTAGCTATCTCTATCCATCAAAATGCCAACTGGAGCTGATTACTCCTTGGAACTCGACCCATTGGCGCATGAAATCATACCCAAAGAGTCCTCTTACAAGATCTTGTCGACCAAACTGGAAATCAAGCTAAAGAAGAAACAGGCTGGTATCCTTTGGGGCGCTTTGGAGGGTGAAGATGACCAAGGTGGTGCGAGTAAGTAAATAAAAGTGGTTCTCTGCAGAGTATACTGACAAAAAAGCACGCTTCCATGTAGTGGCAATCTCATCTACAAGTGGTCCCTCTACGGCTAGACAACCCAAGGACTGGAACAAGTTGGTGAAGGATATCGATCAAGACCAGGAAAAGGCTCAAGGGGACGAAGCGCTGAACGGTCTCTTCCAGCAAATCTACAAGAACGCCGACGAAGATACGAAGAGAGCCATGATGAAGAGCTATGTGGAAAGCAATGGCACCTGTCTATCAACCAACTGGAAGGAAGTCGGCAGTGCCCCTGTGGAAACGAAGCCCCCTGAAGGCATGGTGGCTAAAAAGGTAAGCGGCGATCAAACACATCGATGAAGTATGGCCAGGTACTAACCGACAGAGGACTAAATGTTGCATTCTTGTGGGATAGTATTGATGATAGTAGTAGTGATCTTAGCTGACTGGTGTTTAGAATCAGTATAGGCATTACAATGTGTAGTAGTAGTATAGGATCCCTCCTCTTTTAACCAATAAACGTGCGGTGTTGATTTACCCGACAGACTTGAAAATGGATGGGGTGGGTTACTGGTATTAAATGGTCACCATGAATGCCATAGATTAGGCAAGGGAATGATAGAGGATAGATGTAGCTATGCATGGACCTGGATCGGTGGTTGAAAACGAACAAATGTGGGGTAAGCATAATCATGCTTGGGCTCGCTATTTATCCCTGGTCATGTTGATTGGATTGAAAAAGGAAATCACGGGAAAATGCTCACGCTCACTTTTAAAAAAAAACTAATCCCGACCAATTTTTCTTCTTGGTTCCTTTCTTTCACTTTTCTTTCACTCCTTCCTTCTTCTTCTTTTAACAATGGTGGCCACTCTTAACACTCCCATCCACAAAGTACTCATTGCTAACCGTGGTGAGATTGCTTGCAGAGTCATCCGCACTTGCCGACGATTAGGCATAGCAACCGTTGCTGTGTACTCTGACAGGTAAATGAAAACTAATAATCTTCAATAAAAGGTACAGCGCACTAACCATAATCCCTTTCTTCCAATGCCCGATGATAGTGACGAAAACGCTCCTTTTGTCAAGCTTGCTGATGAAGCTTATCATATTGGTCCTTCAGTTGCAGCGGAGTCTTACCTGGTGGGCGCCAAGCTCATTGACATTGCTAAACGATCAGGCGCTGATGCTCTTCATCCTGGCTATGGATTCCTATCTGAAAACGCCGACTTTGCCGACCAAGTTGTTGCTGCAGGCATAAACTTCATTGGTCCCACTGCTGATTCCATTCGCGCCATTGGTGACAAGGTAAGTGGTTCTTCTAACCGTCTACTCGCCACACCCGCCCTGAACGTTTTCCTAACCCACCCCTTCTTTTTTCTTTTTCGCTCAAGATTGCCGCCAAGGTGTTTATCAAGAACCATGCGTCCTCTATCCCTTTGATCCCTGGTTACAATGGTGAAGATCAGAGCGTAGAACGTTTGGAGCAGGAGGCCAAGCGTATCGAATTCCCTGTATTGCTAAAAGCCTCTGCTGGTGGTGGTGGAAAAGGGATGCGTGCTGTTTATGAAACCTCAAAGTAAGTATTCACTTACCGATCCTGAAGATGACAGGCCTCACTTTAACAGACTACCCCTGAAACCTCTATTGACAATCTCTCTTCTTTTGACTCTCTAGACTACGTGATGAAATCGAAGCAGCCAAAGGTGAATCGTTACGCTCATTCGGCTCTGACAAACTGCTGATTGAAAAGTACTTTACCAGCATTCGCCATGTTGAAGTAAGTTTGTCAAAAGAAGGTTACATGTGAAAATGGGGTAACGGTGCGGGGTTTGAAAACTAGACTGACTCCTTTTTGCTTTAACATCCTTGTAGATTCAGATCTTTGGGGACAAGTATGGAAACGTATACCACATTAATGAACGTGATTGCTCTATCCAACGAAGACATCAAAAGGTGGTTGAAGAAACTCCCTCACCAGCCGTTGACGACGCTTTACGTCAAGCCATGACATCTGCTGCTGTTGAACTGGGTCGAAAGCTGGGTTATCTTGGTGCCGGTACTGCTGAATTTATCCTCGACGAGAAGACCAGACGCTTCTTCTTTTTGGAACTCAACACTAGACTTCAAGTGGAACACCCTATTACTGAAGCCATCTCTGGCTTGGATCTTGTTGAACTGCAACTCTTGGTGGCTCAAGGCGCTAATCTCAAGGAACTCGGCCTTTTGGACAACATTCCCTTCCAGGGCCATGCTATCGAAGTCCGACTCTGCGCTGAAGATCCCGACAATGACTTTGGTCCTCGTACCGGCGTTATCCAGAAATGGTCCCCCGGCAATGCTGCCAAGGATCTCCCCGGTGTGCGGTATGATACTGGTATCGAAGATGGGTCGGAAATCTCGGTGTATTACGACTCGATGGTTGCCAAGGTGATTGTCCATGCCCCCACCCGTGCTGAAGCTGTGCGAAGAATGATCATGGCCCTGTCCCGTACGGTGATTCTCGGTGTCACAACAAATCAAAAGTTCCTCATCAGCATCATGAACAACCCTCGCTTCCAATCTGGCACCTTTGATACCAACTTTATCACCCTCGAAAACGACCGCCTCTTCCAAAAGACAACAACCGCTTTGGTGCAAAGCAGTGTCGTGGCTGCCACTCTGTTCGACTGGTGTGTGCGCAAGAACCAACAGGTCCATCTCCGAAACATGGCTCCCAACTGGCGAAACGTCCCTTGGCGCAACCCTTCGGTGCGATATCTCATCAACCAAGAGCAAGAAGTCTCCATCACCTATGCCTACCAAGGAAACGAACAACGCGATCATCGTCATGCATTCCAATGTGGTGTCGCACTTGCCCCTGAAGAAGCTCCCAAGTCAAAAGAAGATCCCAAGAAAATCGCCCAAGGCCCTGAACTCTCTCTATCTGCTGTGCTTTACGATACTGACTTTGGGAAGGAAACTCCTGGTCCAAAGGGTGTGCAAGGCGCCAAAGGGTTACTGCGTGCTACCATTGGTAGGTGATATAATGCAAGCTGATCCTTTTTTAAGGTATTAACAAATTTTTTGCTCTTAGATGGCTGCCAGCAATACTTTTATATCTGTGAACAGATCCACGACGTGAACGAAAAGTCTATATTTGTCCATGACTTTGTCCAAGGCCATCAAATCGAGCTATTCAAGATTGATCGACTGAAGAGTGCCGCTGCTGCCGGTGAAGATGATCGTGGTAAGCGGGGATTGAAAAGGTGAAAAAGAACAACTTGATGCTGATCGATTCCATACTAGTTACACCTTACACATCGTCCATGCCTTGCCGTGTGTTGAAGGTCCTTGCTCCCACTGGCACCATCGTCAAAAAGAATGATCCTTTGCTCTCAATCGAATCCATGAAAACCGAAGTCAAACTCCTAAGTCGTCATGAAGGTGTGGTCACTATGCGTGTGGAAGAAAATCAATTGGTAGATGCCCGGGTACTTTTATGCCAGGTCGATGAAATCAAAAAGGAATAGTGATAGTTTACCCCCTCCTTTTAACGCTGATGCTGTAATAAAAATCCCTCTTGCTTCCATTTTTTTTAAAAGTTGTCAGGGGTGCCCTGAATCACTGTTTGTCAAAGTTTCAGGCACACACTCGGGATGTCAAAAAGGGTGGCTAGAGTGCTGGCTATGCGTACGAAACGGTGTATGGGAAAGGTGGGGTTTTATGTATAGTGATTGTTCATGCAGGCTTCAACATGTGGACTTTTGTAGGTTTCAAGGTGTTAGATTTATTGACTGGTACATTTAAAGCTATGACTAAAGTATGGGGCCGGCGTGGAGACGGCGGGGAAAAGTCTTTACATGGCTTGTGATGGACTATTCTAGTGTAATGACTACGGTAATCAAGAGGCAGAGAGTCAGCCAATGGTGTCATAGGTATCAGTGGTAGAGAGCACTAGAAGTAGACAATGAGATGGAGCAATTCAGTTGTGCAATGGCTATGGAATCTACAATGGACAAGATGAGGGCAGGAAAAAAAAATTCAAGGGTTTCCCCATGTTTTTTACATTTGAAAATTTTAAAAACAGCCTTTTTGAGTGATATAAAGCCTCGGTCGTATCGTCATTATCGTCGTCGTCGTCGTCGTCGTTATCGTCGTCATCGTCGGAGCCGATCTAAAGTCGAAAACAAAGAGGTGTAATCCTAAAGACATAAGTTGGTCATTGTGGGAAAAACAGAAAGCGACTCATGAGGAGGGAAGACTTACCATATGTCCGTTGTAGAGTTAAAGAGCGTTTGTTGATGAAAAGTCAAGTCGGGAATGGTGGCATTTCGTCGGAAATGTAAAAAGCGAGGAAGATGTGAAGAAGAAGCGAAAAGTAGGGAGGGGAGGCGAACGCCTACTTATATCGGAGTTTGAAAACTTTTGGTCGATTTAAAAAAGAGATTGTGGCAAAAAAAAGTAGAGGCTCTTCCTTCTCTCCATGACATCGATTGTACAGCCATTCTTCATTGCTCTTGCATCGACAGCCATCAACTATGCATGTGTCTTCCGCATCCCTTCGACACATCTTGTCAAGGAACCACTACCCACATTGGCCACAGCTCTACCATTGCTGCTTGTCGCCCATAGCACCTTACTAACGATTTCACTTTTACTGAAACAAAACTTCCGTGTGGTAACTTTGACAAGAGATGATCAAAAAAGAAGAGGGGGGACTCACTCCTCATTCTTTAATATAGGTGATTCTTCTCAAGGCCCTTGGATGCACAGCCCTGGCAGCGACGGTGCTTCATATCGTGATTGTCCTCTTTGGTGCTTCCTTATTCGAGTATGTATATGAACAGATCTCTTCTCAACTGATGTCTCATTCATTGCCACTTTTTTTTTGTCTAGTAAATTTTACAGCACGTCTCTGTTTGCTTCTTTCCTTGCCGTAGCCAGTGTCATGCCAGCGTTTGAAACGCTTGCCCCAACTTCAGGGTCCATCTGGATGAAAGTATATTTACAGCATTGGTAGGATGACTGGATTATAAGATACATGAATGACCCCACTCACTCTTACTTTTGATGGACCTCACCTCTCTAGTCCGACGACCACCACCGAGATCTACGCCTATACCCAAGTCATCTGTGTTTTATTGGGTGCATGGATTGGTGCGATTGTGTTGCCGCTGGATTGGGAAAGGGAATGGCAGGTATGTATGCATACTTGATACGAAGATTGGATACCTAACCGAAGAATTTTTATGATGTGTGTGTGTTGTTAGGACTGGCCTCTCTCTTGTGTGATTTCGACTTTTCTTGGTCACTTTGTTGGTGTGGCTACTGGATTCGTATGGTCTTCTCTAAAGCTTTTGTTTGGAAAGAAGAAATCAGAATGAACTATCAACATTCCCTTATTACATTAGATAGACATTTCTCCTTCTTACCCTGTAGCTCATATTCATGCATAAGGTGTGACATACAACCAGTGTAAAATAAATTCCAACTCCGCTCCACTCCTGTCTACAAAGAACCACTTTTTTCGTTTATTCTATTTTTTGCTTCTTCTTTGTCTTCTTCATCACTTTTTTCTTTCCATCAACATTTGCCCTGCATCAAGAACAACTTGATCTCTGTGTAACGACCTTCAACGACAAACGCAGGGCAACTCTCACCTTCTCACCGTCTTGTCTATCTTTGGCTTACCATGACTAACATTTGCATTTTGCTCATTACTTCTTTTTTTTAGTAGATCGAATGGAACTGCAATGGATATCGGCTCTCTGGCACCAGGACATGGGCTTAGATTAGGGATTGGGCGTAAGTGCTTTCGAAAAACATGGGGAAAGTCTCGCCCCCCCTTCTTTTTTGTTGGTGAACTCCCCTTTCCATTGTAGATCCTATAGCCATTGCACTGCTAAACATCGCTACTCCTTTGCCTTCTTCTCTTTGACCACCATCACTGACACTTTTGGCGCCGCAGACCTGCTCTCCCCTTCTTCATTCTATAGCTCATTACACTAGATTAGTTATTCCATCGCAAGTCTCACGTCTAGCTTGACCATAATCTATTGCAGTCAATAAATCCTACATGAAACCATCCCCATGGCTTGACTCTTTTACAATACGATTCAGTCATCTTGCAAAGTCTGACATGAGCCAGTGCGCCCAGCCTTGGCCGATTATTGCATGAGAGTTTGAAAAAGGCGGGGTGTGAAATAAAGTGTGTGGGCAGACAACCTACCGTCAAATTTCACAGGCAACACGATACAATGCATATCTATCGATGGATACCCAGAAACAAGCACTTTTCTGTTGTTTGTGTCCCTGAACGATCCGAGAAGCCTCCCAAAAAGCGACCGATTGGAGTGGTATCAAAAATGGCAAGTTATCCAAGGAAATCAGGCTTTCTTGGTATCAGTCGTTGGATAAAAAGTACTTCTGAGTCTATGTTAGATTTGAAGTTGGGCCGTCCATCCCGTTCACAAGAAAAAATTGAGACTTTTTCCGGGGAATGCTACAGACAGAATTATCCGGACAGAACCAACCTGCGTATCCTGAATTTTGCTGACAATAAGAACTTACATGGCGGGGGACTCTCTGATTCCCTGACTTCAGTCCCGGTCATAGATGGGACTCAACTTGAAATGAAGATAAAACCGCCCCTGCCCACACACTCCTCCAACAATGTGTGCCTATGCACTTTAGATTTCAAACCCCGATTGGCTATAAGTTTTTATTTCTTTCCCCTCCTACTATTTTGCTCCTTCCTGCCCCTGGCGGGTTAGTCAAGTTGTTTCCTTCTTGGCGCCTCACTCTCAAGATTGCGGGTTCAAGACCTAGTAATGGCTTTCCCCACGAGGGTTTTTCAGCTGTAAC
>LT552359.1:252390-264512 GCA_900079185.1 Absidia glauca
TGCTCCTTCTTCCCCTTCGTCAGTACTTTTTCGCCTCCATTGTCATTCACTTTACTCCGCGACGTCAAACGAACGAACGAACGAGCAAACGAACGAACGAACGGTAACTCTTCCCTTCTCACGTCACGCTTATCTTTGCTTACCATTACTAACTTTTTGCCTTTTGCATCGTTTCTCTTTCTTTTGACACTAGATCGGCTACGACGATGACGACGGCAATAGGGACGATGACGATGCTAATGGCGACTCCACCACTGCTTCATGTCGCCCAAAAAGGCTCTTTTTAAAATTTTCAAATGTAAAAAACATGGGGAAACCCTCGCAATTTTTTTTTAGGTGCACTCCCATTCCATTGTAGAATCTCGTAGTCCAAGTTACTAATAAAAGTGTACCAATTTTTTGCCCATACCCTTCCGCTACTATCACTGATACTTTTGCACAGCTTGGCCGTCTTTGCCCGCCTCCATTTGCTTGATTTTTACAGTAACTTGGTCATTCTCATTACAACCCGTCGCCATTTACACATTAGCCCAACTCCGGCCTCAAACATAGTCTGTACCATAGCCCATTAACCCCATTGTACCAATAAAACTTTGTATGTATGCGAAGATAGACCTCACGATCATGTACACGTCATTAGATTTTTACAACTAGTAAACCAATGGTGTTTTAGAAGTTGTCAATGATGAGCTACTCATCTGTAGTTTGGTCTTTATAATGTACATGGTAGTGTAATGATTGTGGATTTGAGAAACGTCTTTCGTAGAATGATTCAAGTAGGCTTTATTGATGGTATAGGACTAAAGGACTATCGTACAGACTATGTTTGGGGTCGTAGTTAAGCTAAAGTCTAAAGACAACAAGCTATTGTAGTGGGAATGACTAAACTGCTGTAAAAAGTAAGCAAATGGAGGTGGACAAAGACGGCCAAGCTGTGTAAAAGTATCAGTGATAGTAGCGGAAGGGTATGGGCAAAAAATTGGTACACTTTTATTAGTAACTTGGACTACGAGATTCTACAATGGAATGGGAGTGCACCTAAAAAAAAATTGCGAGGGTTTCCCCATGTTTTTTACATTTGAAAATTTTAGAAAGAGCCTTTTTGGGCGACATGAAGCAGTGGTGGAGTCGTCATTAGCATCGTCGTCGTCCCTATTGTCGTCGTCATCGTCGTAGCCGATCTAGTGTTAAAAGAAAGAGGAACGATGCAAAAGGCAAAAAGTTAGTAATGGTAAGCAAAGATGAGCGTGACGTGAGAAGGGAAGAGTTACCGTTCGTTCGTTCGTTTGCTCGTTCGTTCGTTCGTTTGCTCGTTCGTTCGTTCGTTTGCTCGTTCGTTCGTTCGTTTGTCGTCGTGGAAAAAAGAGAATGACATTGGAGGCAAAAAAGTATTGACGAAGGGGAAGAAGGAGCAAAATAGTAGGAGGGGAAAGAAATAAAAACTTACAGCCAATCGGGGTTTGAAATCAAGAGTGCATAGGCACATTGTTGGAGGAGTGTGTGGGCAGGATCGTGTTCCTGAGCTTCAATACGCAGCATGTCCCTAACATATCAGAGCGAGCATGCTACTACATTCTCATGCTATGATGTGGACTTACCTTTTGAATGACAAATAGGCTGGATCAGAGAAGATTGAATGTTGCCAAATGGGATAGCAGGGGCGGAAATACATCATGAGCACCGAGTTTTGTATAAAAGTCTTCCTGAGCATCATGATCACCTATACAAATGCATTTTCAGCGTCGGTAGGTCGAATAGGATCGCTAGGACTGAGTTCTTTCGCCACCCGCCGATCATGTCATTCGCCGATCGTCGGGAACAACTTCTTGCAGAGGCTAGTAGGTGGGCTAAGGGCGGCACGTGCAATATAAAAGAATCGACCATATGTGGGGAAGCCTGCCATTGATCGCACTAATTCTCTTGGAAGGTTGGTGAGATATGCGCCGTTTATCGTTCTGTTGTTCCATCGGCCTTGGCGTCGTATTTGATCCACGTTACCCGCCATACAAGCTGATGAGCCGCAATTGATATGTGTGTTTTTCTTAGACCTGATACCAGGAGAAGAGAGGGCCTTGCCGATCGATTCCCGATGAGAAAAGTGAGACCATTCATGTGCCTGGCGGGGCGGTTTTATCTTCATTTCGAATTGAGTCCCAGCTATGCCCAGGACTCAAGTCAGGGACTCAGATAATCCCCCGCCATGTCAGTCCTTATTGCCGCAAAATTCAGCATACACAGATTGGTTCGGTCCCGGTGGTTTTGTCTGTAGCATTCCCCCGTTTTCCAAGGTCTGTCCTTTCTTCAAATGGCGGGGTTGGAAAATTGAAAAATGTGAACTTCTAAACTTTTGACGACCATTTTTTTTAAAGCGTTGCTAATTTTTCAAAACCGAGATGGACAACCTACCGTCAAATTTCACAGACAGTACGATACAATGCATATCTGTTGACTGATACCCAGAAACACGCATTTGTATGTTGTATGCGGCCGTGAGCGCTCCGAGAAGCCCGCAGAAAGCGACTGACTGGAGTGGTAGCACGAGCAGCAAGTCATCCATGGAAATCAGGCGTTCTTGGTATCAGTCGATAGATAAAAAGCACTTCTGAGCCTGTGTCAAATTTGAAGTTGGGCTGTCCATCCCATTCACAAGAAAAATGGACTCCAAAAAAGTGAGACTTTTTCAAGGTCTGTCCTTTCTTTAAGCCAATCAACGAAAAATTAAGTTTACGCTTCTTGTAGCGTAAGCGGAGTGTGAATTCTGGCTGGGGGTGGGGGCGGATTTCTCTGAAAGGCGGCGGCGGCGTAACATTCTTTCTCTCTCTCTTTCTCTTGCCCCCATCCATCTGTCATGAAGATCTACACCAAAACTGGCGACAAAGGTAAGGGGACTAGGACAACAATAACAAACTAATGGTTTGCAAGGTAGGCACCTCCAGTTTGTACAATGGCGAACGACGCAACAAGGATGACTTGATATTCGAAGCTCTTGGAACTACCGATGAACTGTCTTGCAACATTGGGTAAGGAAGTCTGATCACTGTAGACTGGACTTGAGACTAACCTTTGTCATCCCTTGGATTGGGTTTAGTTTGGCTATGGAATATCTTGAGGACGACGCCTTTTTGAAAGAGCGTTTGGAAAAGGTAGGTAGTGGAATGCACTTTTTGTAGCCCTGACTTTTGGCTTAGATACAATGCCTATTGCAAGATATTGGATCAAACATAGCTACTCCTCGTGACCGATCAAACGCCAACAAATTAGGTAAGCCGAAAACATGGTGGCCCCTTTCTCTTCTCATCATTAGTGGTTGTGTTTCTTGATAGCACGAACGACTTTTGATCCTCATGGGAAACTTGTCCTGGAACTTGAACAGTGGATTGATGCGATGGACGAAGAACTGCCTCGACTGACTCAATTCATCCTCCCGGTAAGAAACCAAAAACAGGTGACAAAAAAAGGAACGGAGGATGACTGATTTGTTTACACTTGTTTAGTCTGGTGGTAAAGCAAGTGCTACTTTACATGTGTCAAGAGCTGTTTGTCGTCGAGCTGAACGGTGTGTACAACCATTGAATCGGGAACATCTTTGTGATGACAGTGTCACAGTTTACTTGAACAGGTAACAAGGCGGGATGGATCATCATCATCATCGCCGAGTAACTCATCCTTCTTCTTTTGGGTGTCGGACAAACTAGGTTGAGCGATTTTTTGTTCAATGCGGCTAGATTGGCGGCAAAACATCAAGGCAAAGAAGAAAAGGTTTACGTAAAGCCTCGACAAGACTAGAAGTAGCACACCCTTCCCTTATTACACACCTTTTAGTTATCACGCAGTATTGTAGACTAGTTATAGCTATATAAGAGGGGTTTTTATTGAAGAAGCAACTGTAATAAAACATCAAACCATACTATACTAAACCAACAAACTATGAGAGACATTGTGTGTTTCATATCTAACCTATTTGTTCATCATCTTTACAAACTCTTCATAGTTGATTTGGCCATCACCATCCACATCGGCTTCACGGATCATTTCGTCCAACTCTTCTTCGGACAGACGTTCACCTAAGTACGTATGCATGTAGTACAGTCAAGAATCAGTGTCAATTTCACTTGTGCAACTCTGGAATGACTTACCAACAGAGATCATCACCTGACGCAGCTCTTCGCTTGAGATATAGTTGTTGCCATCCTTATCAAAGACTTGAAAGGCTTCCCTTAGTTCTTGCATAGCATCGGTATCGCGTCGCTTTCTAAAATGATAAGCATGAGTAATAAGGTTAGTCCTCGATACAAGGCCCACATGATACAAGTCCTCTTTACTGTAAAGCATCATACACGTCATGTTTTGTGTTTGACCTTTCTTTTTCCCACTCCTACTTACTTGACCATAAGTGTAAGGAATTCTTCAAAGTCCATGGTACCATTACCATCAGCATCGGCTTCATTGATCATGTCCTTCAGTTCCAATTCATTAGCATTGAGTTGTAGAGACTTCATAACAGCGCCCAGTTCCTTGGTGTCGATATAGCCGTTCCTATCACGGTCAAATAAGTTGAAAGCATCACGGAATTCGCTGAGACGTTCGTCGGTAAGTTGGTCAGCCTTGCAGAAAGAGAAAGATGAGATGAATGGGGAGCATGAGATGAGGATGGGGGACTTACCATTGTTAACAAGATAAAAATAGGTTGAAGGAAGGAAGAGAAACGTGAAAATAGGGAGAAGGGGAAGAAGCCAAGAAATATAAAGCACCCGCTGTCGGGGTTTTAATTTGGATTTCTTTGTCGGGGTTGAGAACGGCATAAAGGGGCATGAAGTGAAGCATTTAATGAGGCATAAAGTCATAAAGAGCATATGGAGGAGGGCATAGAATCATAGTAGGAAGATTATCTTAGTCTTCGTCGGAGCTAAATGAGTAAGGTCTAGCAGTAGGATAACCAGCATAAGGATCTAAACCTTGGGATGCAAAGATAGATCGAGTAGGATGGACAAGGCAGCCGGGACAGGTGCATGATGGCCCGCAGTAACAGGTGACAATCTTTGTCGTGCTGGTCGTTTGTTGTTGTGTCTGATTCGCAGTTTCGCCTGTCCATTTCGGCAGAGGTGTCATGGTGATGATCACTGATTCGCCAACTTGACCAGGTGGTGGAGGTTGGGGGTGCCATTGAGCCAGCTTTCGGCAATGGCTATAGAGTGGGTGAGGAGGGACTTTGCTATTAATGGTGGTGGAGGACGATGAGGAAGAAGAAGAGGACATTGAGTGGGTAGGATAAGTCACTGGGGGCGATGCAGAGGGCGATAAGGAAGAGATATCATCATGGTGTTGTTGGTAAATCATGTTGTTGAGTAGATTGCAGAGCTCATCATCCAACTCCTTCATGATATCGTCGTCCAAATTGGTTGCGGACGAAGAGGAAACGGATCGGGAAAGTGGTGTGGCTGTTATGGATGATGATGATGGCGATGGTGACGTTGATGGGTACTTGTGATCCAATACTGATGATGGCGAAAGCGCTTGTAGAAATGTCGATGGTGATGGTGTTGGCATGAAATGAGACGAGGGCGGAGTCAGCGTTTTCTTCGAGAGGTCGGAGTTTGTATTTTGCTTTTCCAGGCTTGATTTTTGAAACACATAACCCACATTAGGAAACGGAGTGTGAAGATGACATTGATTTTCGGGACTGACAAGCGCCCAACAATAAGAAGGTGAAGATGGTCCTTTTTTACTGCTGCAACTACCATCGCTATCACAACTACTTGATCCTGTGGAACTAGGTATAGCAATCGGGGAAGGCTGTTTGACCAACAGTGTCGAGGTATCCTTCGTTGGTAGAGCTCGTGGTTCAGGCGGGTCGGAGTTTGAATGCTTAAATGACACAGTTTCTATATGATACGAGGTGTGAGCCCTTCCGTCGTTGTCCTAGCACACGCATTTTGATGACTTGCCTTTTTTCTTTTTGTTACAGATACATTTGATATGAAGTTGCTTGGTTTTGCGAAGATCTCGACAAAGAAGGCATTGGCTTACAGGTCTTCCCTTTCTTCTGATTTCAAATAGGGGGCGATCGGTGTGTTTGCAAGTAGATGCTCGGTGGCCCTATATCAAAACTTACCTTTGTTAACATTTAGGATACAGTTATGATCACTCCCATTAGTCCAGAGAGTGTTACCTTAATGCAAGTCCCACAGGCGAACTTGACTCCACTGATAAGCATGCGGGCAGAGTGGGAGGCGGGGTTTGAAATTCAGGGGTAACGAGGGGGGCGAGAGAAAGGAGAGAGGGCGAGAGAATTTGGATGATAGCAAGGAAAGACCTGTCGTCAAGATACACACACACACACACACGCGATCGCACAAGAATACAAGAGATGCCTTTAGTTGTAGAAACGTTAATAGAGAGATTGGACCCAGTGGATTTGACAGAGAGATGACGGCACTTGAAATGGTTTGAAGGTTAGATACATTCACTACGATGATACGTACTAACAAAGTGAAAGGTCAATAAACGGAAAAGTGAAAAAGTGATGGTTATATAGTGAATCGGGGATGTGCGTGCAGCTTTTGATTTACCGAAGTTTCTTTATTTTGGTTGCTTTGAGGCAATTTGGAGGGAAAACATAGTTCTATTCAATGGCAGATACAGCGCATATGAAAAAGTCACATGTGGAGCAACACAGAAACACAAAAAGGTGAGTGCTCGGATCGTCCACTCTGATTCCAACTATGACGTTCACCATCATCTCACTGAGTGATAGAAATTTTCTGACCCCCTTTTTTTGTTGGTCTGGAAAATCGTCCATAAAGGTATTTCAAACTCCGCGAATTCTCTCATTTCTCTTTCCAATTCTTTTAATTTTTCTCTTGTAAACCCATACTTTAGTCTCAGAACCTTCTTTCCTTTTACCTTTACCTTCTTTCTCAATGATCTCATTGGAAAGCCTACAATCTTTATTGACTGATGTAACTAGTTTCTTTCAGTTCCTTGGAGCACTTCTAGGACTAGTTGCTATCATACTTCCCTTATTACGTACCCTTCCCTTTTATCATACTCTCATCTATTGGACCGATGTCTCTGTCACCTTATTCTTACATGCTTTATCCCGCACCTCTAGTTTAGTTTCTATACCATACTCCTCTTCTTATTCCTCATTGGAAGAACTTGCTCAAGATCCCTTGACAATCTGTCTGGCTCCAACCTGCCAAGATCCTTCTGCTACTACCATTACAACAGCAACCGATGCTCTAGTCTCTGGTCTCTCCAACACTGGGAACACATGCTTTCTGAACTCTGTACTTCAGGTAAACTTTTGTTGTAATGGAAACTGCATTGTATGGAATTATCTCACCAGCGTCTGTACTTTTCTTCCGTGGTCATACCGACCGTTAGGCTATATCATCGCTACCTACTCTACACGAATACCTTTATGCAGTTAGAAGTCCAAACTCGCCCGTCTCCAACACACTCTTCAAAACAATTCGAAGACTCTCCAAACCACAACATTCTCGATCCAGTATACGACCGAGCGATCTCGTCCGAGCGTTGTCAAGCCAACAGACGCAACAAACGATCTCTTCCTCCGGTTACAGACGGCGCTCCTCCTTTCTGACAAACCGACGACAACAGGATGCTCAGGAATTCTTCCAGGTGTTGGTGGATGCTGTAGATACAGAGTCGGGGAAAGCGATTAGCGATAATGCCCATACACCTACACCTACACCCTCGAAACCCGACAGAAACAACAGTAACAACAGCAACAGCAGTAACAGCAGTAACAGCAGTAATAAAGATACGACCCATGATCCTCTGTCCGGTCTTTTGGCAAGTCAGTTGTCATGTGCCCAATGTGGATATGTTGTAAGTGAAACGGGATCAATCAATCAATCGATCAGGTCTCCATAGACTAAGCTATCTTTTCTCTTGACAGGGTACTATTCGGCACTTCTCGTTTAACAACATTCAGCTCTCTTTACCAAATGCTGTAAGTAGAAGAAATTAATGCATCCCTAGTTACTCACTCCCTGTTTGATTATCATAGTACTCAGCGACAATCGAAAGCTGCCTTAAACAATATACAACCATAGAGTACCTACGGGATGCCATCTGTCGCCAATGCTCTTTGCTCACTACCAGTCGTATTATGGCGGAAAAGGTGGGCACTTTGAAACGACAAGCCCAACATATGCAAAAGAACAAGGACAAGAAGAGGCAGCTCGTGACAGAAATGGTGGCTCTGGAGAAGAAACGGATGCAATTGGAACAACGACTACGGACAAATCAGATCGATTCCTCAGACGACGACGATGACAACGATGGCCACGATACCTCAAAGCGAAGATCCAGTAACAGGGCAACCAGTGATATCAAAATCAAATACCATCGTACAATTAGTCCGCGATCAACGAAACAAGTCATGATTGCCAAAGCACCACCATCACTCTGTCTTCATATGACCCGATCAGCAATGCACCAATCATCAGGCATGATCTTCAAAAACACCTGCCAGCTCTTGTTTGACGAATACCTAGACTTGACTCCATTTATTGTCAACGGCACCTTGGACACCCACACCGCATCGCCCCTCACATCTTTCGCCGAATCCAGCACTAGTAAAAAGAACAATCGATCTTCGCCTTCCCATCTCTACCGCCTCATGAGTGTTGTCGTGCATTACGGCGGCCACAGCTATGGACACTACATCGCTTATAAACGGCGCATCCTACCTTACAACTGTCACTGCCACAAATGCTCGAAACAACATAGGCGCTCGTCATCCATACCACCACATCAGCAAAAAGATATCACCCGAATGGAAAGCGACAATAGTGGATCTGGAGGAGAATCTTGGAGCGCATGTAAAACCTGGTATCGAATCTCTGACAGCAAAGTGGATCCGTGCACCCTCGACGATATCCTATCCTCCAACCCATACATGCTCTTTTACGAACGAGTCGATCCAACCAGCGACGAAATCACCATAATACAACGCCAATCATCAGGACATCGATCATCTTATGATTCTTATACTCCGTCTGACAGCTACAGTGACTATAGTGGAAGTGCGACGACTGACGACGACAACGACGATGATGATGATGATGATGATGACGATGATGATTCTGGGAACACCAACGATGACGATTATGATGGAAACGATACCGGCAGCGAACTTCACCAACCGATATCTCCCGCCACACCTCTCGACGAGGACGACGATCTTTTCACTCCGTCATATTACTCTGATCTTACTGGCACATCACTGGAAGCTTTGGAAATGGCCAATGCCCTGTTAACCATGGACCAACAAGAGGCTCCTTCCTATGACTCATGATGGCCCAACCTGTACTCTAGTTTTTAGTTGTTTTAGTGATAGTAGCTTATCCACTGTTTATGAATAAAGCAGACCAATCCAGCAACTGCAACATGATTGTCTTTTATAGTGGACTAGGTGGGAATCCTGCATGCGTATGATATTGGTTTGACAGGTTGAACAGAATCAAGGCCACAAAGCCATCAACTCTGAAAGAGGAAGAAGTAACATTATGCTGTTTCAGGTAATGCTGCTTGTTTCTAATTTATAAGATGAGTGTCAAATAGGGGTCTAAGAGGAAACATCCTGGTGTGTTGCTTTTAGTGGTTAAGAGCCCTTGTTAGACTTATTGCATACCACCACCTATTTCGAACTCCGACATTTCCCCTGAACTGGAATCTTCAAGCGAACTATGTAATGCACGCCTCTATCTCGACATGAATGCTGAAGAGTAGTATGTGCTGCTTACTGGTAAAGAGGTTGGTGATAAAAGGAGAAAGGCAGATCACTGACGGTGAAATGAAAACGTGTAACTAAGGTTTTGACAATTGTTACACAAGTATGGAGTTGGCTTTTAGGTCCTTCCGAGACAAATTTTTCATTTATCCCCTCTTTCTCTTCCTTTTACTTTTTATCCTCCATCCATTTGAAATCTCTTCCATACTTTGGCCCCTTCCCTTCCCTTTCTATAATGTATATACAGTCCAGTATCTTCTTACTGTCCCTTCTTGCCGTGACAACGACGACGATTACTGCCGCCCCTGCACCTTCTCCCCTCCGCCTGCCACTTCGTAAAATCGCCAACACTAAAACCAATGCACATTTCAACAAGCGGGATGACTTTTTAAACGCCATTGACCACAATCAGCCTTTACTCAATTCTACGACAGGTACGGGATCGGCGCCATTACTAAACGACATTGATCTCTATCAGTTTGGTGTCGAGGTCAAGGTGGGTACGCCAGGCCAAGAATTCCTTCTCCTCTTCGACACTGGTAGCTCTGATACATGGATCCCATCTAAAAAGTGTACCAAATCCAAAGGCTGCTTATCTGGTCGACGTTACGATCCCACTGTCTCCTCCACTTATCAAGGCGAAAAGGACGCTGTTGACATCAAATACGGCATTGGGTCTGCTACCGGTCATTACTTTGTCGATCGGCTCCAGGTGGGTGATTTACTCTCCCTTCCTTCGCAAACCCTGGTCAAGATGGACGATAATAAAGGACCTATTGCTCAACAAAGTACTCACCACAAAGACGACGACGACGACAACGACGACAATTTGATTGATGGGATCTTTGGTGCTGGGTTCCCTCAAGGGACTATGATGGCGCAACAGCAACATGGTGATGACGATGACGACAAGAAGAAAAAGAAGGGACGAAAATATTCACCTTTTGCCATGAACCTGTGGGAAAACAAGATAATCCCTGCCCCCCTCTTCAGCATCACCATGGGAACCGGATCGACCACAGCCTCGGACTCTGAATGGATTGGCCAAGTTACCTTTGGCGCTGTCGACGATACCAAACGCAAAGACGTGATCCAGTACACACCAGTCCTTGAACGAGACGATGGCGGCTACTCCCATTGGATGGCGGGCGTCAAGGGCTTCCAATTCGACAATGGCACCATGACCAACTTCAAGTTTACCGAGCCCACTCACTTTTTGATCGATACAGGATCCAACTTTATGTACTTACCCAAGGGCCTGGCTGATCAACTGGCGCACGAACTCTCCAAGGGTACAGCAAAATGGGATGGTACGACGTACACTGTGGACTGCGACATGATGAAGCACAAGAAACACAACGAAGCGGTATTGAACGTCATGTTCCCTCCAGAAGAAAAGCATGGCAAAAGCTTCCCTATCGGCCTACCTGTCTCTCGTCTTGTTGGCAAGAATGGACCTGACCAATGCATCTTTTTCTTTGTACCCTCCCAGACAAGCAACGTTTTTACTTTGGGTAACCTTTGGCTCCGCAACTTTGTCTCCGTTTTTGACTTTGGAAAGCATCGCTTGGGCTTCTCTCCTTTGGTGGATGAAAATGACGCTTGATCCATGGGTGTAATCTCCACTCCTTTAATTTGTTAGCACCCCTACTTAGTTACCCTTCTAGTCCATTTTATTGTCATCTCTTTTGTTGTTGTTGTTGTTGTTGTAAAAATAAACAATCAAACGCTCTATCAGGAACGATTCATGCAAATGTACACATATTCACACTCCGATCTGTCGTTTTTGAATTTCGCTGACAAGAATTTTGTGGGGAATGCTTACAGACAGAACCAACCTGCGTATCCTGAATGCTAACAATAAGGACTTACATGGCGGGGAACTCTATGAGTCCCTGACTTCAGTCCCGGTCATAGATGGGACTCAACTTGAAATGAAGATAAAATCGCCCCTGCCCACACACTTCTCCAACAATATGTGCCTATGCGCCCTATATTTCAAGCCCCGATTGGCTATAAGATTATTTTTTTGCCCGCCCTATTATTTTGCTCCTTCTTCCCCTCGTCATTACTTTTTTGCCTCCATTGTCATTCTCTTTACTCCACGACGACAAACGAACGAACGAACGAGCAGACGAACGAACGAACGGTAACTCTCCTCTTCTCACGTCATGTTCATCTTTTGCTTACCATTACTAACTTTTGCCTTTTGCATCGTTCCTCTTTCTTTTGACACTAGATCGGCTACGAAGATGACGACGGCAATAGGGACGACGACGATGCTAATGACGACTCCACCACTGCTTCATGTCGCCCAAAAAGGCTCTTTTTAAAATTTTCAAATGTAAAAAACATGGGG
>LT552359.1:264942-276742 GCA_900079185.1 Absidia glauca
AAACGTCTTTCGTAAAATGATTCAAGTAGGCTTTATTGGTGGGATAGGATTAAAGGGTTATGGCCCAGGCTATGTTTGGAGTCGTAGTTAAGCTAATGTCTAATGGCAACAAGCTATTGTAATGGGAATGACTAAACTGCTGTAAAAATCAAGCAAATGGAGGCGGACAAAGACGGCCAAGCTGTGTTAAAGCATCAAATATAGTAGCGGAAGGGTATGGACAAAGAGTTGGTACACTTTTATCAGTAACTTGGACTACGAGATTCTACAATGGAATGGGAGTGCACCTAAAAAAAATTTGCGAGGGTTTCCCCTTGTTTTTTACATTTGAAAATTTTAAAAAGAGCCTTTTTGGGCAACATGAAGCAGTGGTGGAGTCGTCATTAGCATCGTCGTCGTCCCTATTGCCGTCGTCATCGTCGTAGCAGATCTAGTGTCAAAAGGAAGAGGAACGATGCAAAAGGCAAAAAGTTAGTAATGATAAGCAAAAGATGAACATGGCGTGAGAAGAGGAGAGTTACCGTTCGTTCGTTCGTCTACTCGTTCGTTCGTTCGTTTGTCGTCGTGGAGTAAAGAGAATGACAATGGAGGCAAAAAAGTAATGACGAGGGAAAGAAGGAGCAAAATAATAGGGCGGGCAAAAAAAAATCTTATAGCCAATCGGGGTTTAAAATCTAGAGTGCATAAGCACACATTGTTGGAGGAGTGTGTGGGCGGGATCGTGTTCCTGAGCTTCAATTTGTAGCAAACCCCTAACATATCCGAGTGAGCATGCTATATATTCTAATGCTATGATGCTGAATACCTTTTGAATGACAAGTAGGCCGGACTAGAAAAGATTGAATGCTGCCAACTGGGATAGCAGGGGTGGAGTTCCATGATGAGCACCGAGTCTTGTATAAAAGTCTTCCTGAGCATCATGACCACCTGTACAAATGCATTGGCACCGACGGTAGGTTGAATAGGATCGTTGCTGCTAGGACTGAGTTCTTTTGCCGCCAGTCGGTCATGTCATCCGTCGATCGCCGAGAGCAACTTCTTTCAGAGGCTGGTAGGTGGGCCAAGTGCGGCAAGTACAAAATTAAAGGATCGACTAATGGTAGGAAAGCCTGCCATTGATCGCATCATTCTCTTGGAAGGCTGGTGCGATATGCCCTACGAACAAGCGGAATTTGAAAAAAACGAGGCGTGAAATACAGTGGGCGGGCGGCTTGACTTATTTAGAAACTTTGCGAATTCCAGTCGAAATTTCAGTGATGAGTTGCCTTGGTTTTCAAAACCGAGATGGATAACCCATCTTCAAATTTCACATGCAGCAGGATGAAATGTATATCTATTACGAGATACCAAACGTGAAGCATACCTGTTTTGTATGCATCTCTGAACTCTCCATTAAGCCTCAAAACAGCAACTGATTTTAATGGCCCCAAAGTTGGTAATTTATTTACTGAACCCACGCACCCTTAACATTAATCGGTAGATAAGAAGCACTGCTTTCTCCATGTAAAATTTGGGGTAAGGTTTGGTATCTCTTTCACGAGAAAATCTATGTCCAACAAAAAGTGATACTTTTTCATGGGTGATCGTCCATCCTTTTTCCAAAATGCGGGGTTTAAAGATTTTGTCCCGTTTTTTTAGTTACTAATCTAATCTGGTACATGATATGCTATGGCCTTTTTCTTTGTTCTTGTTAGCATTTCTGGGTCCTGGAGGTTTATACTGCTTGGCATGGGTACGGAAGGTGATGAGTTGATACAAGGTCCTCGGTGCCACATCAGGTGGTCCTCCTTCCCTGTACCTGCTTTCCCAATCCTTGTTCAAATCTTCGATGGCCAGTTCTCGTTGTCTCTTTATGTAGTGCTTGTTTCCAAAATGGCTGTGAGATCCATGCGATTTGTGATCGACGTATAGATGATACCAATCGTCGTTGCACTCGCTTTCCTGCTTGGCGACATTATCTGGTCCAGGTGCATTAAAGGTACGCAGGTTTGCTTGAGGATGGATAGGAGGAAAGGGTAACAGTTGCTGGACATCGGCCAATTGATTTTGAGCATCTGCAGCCAGCTTGGCGAAGGATTCAGGGCAGCTTGTGAATTCGATATTTTCCCACATGTCAAACTCCGCCAGGTATCCAGTTCCAGTGTGAAGCGAGACAGGCTTGGTAACCAGACGAGGATAATTTTGCTCCGTTAAATCTAGTTCTTGCTCTTCAATTATGTGCCAATCGGCTTCTTGATTTCCATAGATCGCTGAAGAGGGTGATAAGGAGGGGAAGGACTGGTCGTCGGTTAGCCAATCCACATAGTATAAAGTGTCAGCATCGTGGGCTGTGCATTCGCTAAAGCCAATAGGCGCAGGCATTGTAATGATATTGAGTCGAATGGGTAAGCTTCTTTGTTATCTTTTATACAAAAGGGGTTGTACTGCGGTACTTGCGGCACCTCGCCGCATGTTGCATGATTTGGTGTCGAGCTAGGAAAGGGTCCACCAGTTTGGGATATGGTTTCAAACTCCGCCCAAAAAAAAGTCGATTGCCGTCTGTCGGACTCCACGTGATCCACAATGTGACCTTTTTAAGCCCAAAACTCCTTCCTTTTCTTTTTTTCCACTCTTCTTCACTTCTTCCTTCGACAGTTTTAAAAGGCTGATCATTCACTGCACTTGCGATAGCGATTGAATTATGTATTAGTGGGCCCTCCAACAATGAATCACAACGATCACCTTACACCTGCTTTTAATCCGACGACCTCTTCGTATTGGAGCCCCACCTTAATGAACAATGAAGAGGCCACCACCCCCTCTACCACCAATTCAGCCAATCCAGAAAACGATTTTAAGCGACGACGAACCCATCAACAATCCCAACCTTCTGCTTTTCCGTATAGCATACCCGAATCAACACAGTTAGAAAAACAGATCCTTCCAGCATGGAGCCCAAGGACAAAGGTAAGAAGGGCAAGACAAATGACTACATACAAGGCGCATATTTAAATGACTTTTGTGCTTTCTCTTGCAGCAGAAGACCTACAATGAACTAAACAACAGCAACTTCATCAGCCACAGCAGCAGTAATGGTAACAGTAACGGCAACTATGGACTATCTTTCTCGACAACCGGTGGAGGATCGCATTGGGAACCTCATCAGCTTATCCGATCACAATCAATGACAGGCCTTCATTCCTTAACAACAGCCCCTGTTTCCGACGATAGTCGACAAGTACAGTCTCGTGACCAATCTCCTATGAGATCCATGGTGGATTTGACTCTTGACGAAACCTCCCTACCGCCCAACCGCCAGCACCAAAATGGACAGAGCACCTCCAAAAACGTCTTCCATCCTTCCCAGCCACCATCATTGTTTGTGCCGTCTTACACCACCAATTCAGCCTCAGTATTCAAGACACAACAACGAAACAATCATCCTTCATCAACGACTTTTGATCAACATCAACAAAACCAGCCTGCCTCTTCTGTATTCACACCACATCATCCTTTCATCACTAGACCACATAGCACAAGCGGTGTATTCTCCACAACAAATCCATCATCACTAGCATCAGCGTCATCCTCATCACCTTTATATTCCGAAGACTCGCCATACTTTTATCCTCCCAGCCTACAAGAACCTACCGACTCAGTTACACAGCTATCTGCGGTGGAACCTCTGAAACAAGGACAACAAACACAAACAGGTCCTTTTGACAATGACAACACCACTCCTACGACCAACAGCGAACCTGACACCAAAGCAAAGACTGAGGTGATTGACGACGACGACGACGACGTTATCATCGATGAAGAGATGACCAATAGAAACATCTGTCTGGGTATGATCAAATCTGACGTGGTTACCAAGGATCCTCTGTGTCTAATTAAAGACGACTTGTTTGAACCTGTGGTGATGCAAATGGAGGGTCTCCGACAAAACAACTACTGTAAGTGATAAGTAGTGTGCATCATGTCAACTGATCTCACCGTTTGTCTCATTTAGCATTTACCATATCAAGCAGGACCGACCCCAAGAAATTTGTAAGTCAGACAAAAAGTGGTATGGGGATGATTGCTTGGTGTTTTACTTACTTTGTGTTTTCATAGTATGGTTGGGTCCCCTTTGAAGATACAAGCATCATAGGTCCAATAGCCGAGCGCCGCTTGATCTGGTGGGATACGGTGATTCCTCGAAGCAAAGTCAATTCGACTCGCACCCCGCTGTATATCATCCTCTACTGTCGATCGAATGACTACAATATCCTCCATCGCTATCTGTCTTTTCGGAGGCTGGACCTTCAAGACCCTCCTTTCTTCAACCCTGCATGTCGGTACAACAACCCAAGATTCAGTCGGAAAAATGATGCACTCTACCAACAACAGCTACAGCAAGCCCCGCCATCAGATTCAGGCACCACTTATATAGATCAAACCAAGCAACGTATCACTCAACTTTTGGATAGTATACCAAACTCAGCAATACGTCGCCGCGCCCTCAATGCAAAACCATCACCAAATGATACAACAGGGTCTGATATAGATGGCGACAGTTTGAAACAATATGGCCTTACGGTGGAAGATTTACACATGGAAGGACTGACGATCACGCTGCTGCCGCATCAAGTAGAGGGAATCCGGTGGATGATCGACAGGGAAGACAATGAACATAGCTCCGGTGGTATCTTGGCAGATGTAAGTGGTTATTATGACTGGATGAAGTGGCTATATCTCTAATCTCGACCTCTCTATTGTTTGTTTATCTTTGTTGGTAGGATGTAAGTGGCAAAGCCATGATTTCACTTTGATGAAAGGATGCTTAACTGACGATTTGTGTCTTTGGGTATAGATGGGTTTAGGTAAAACTATCCAAACGATCGGCCTGGTATCAAAAACTCGACAAAACGCTGGGGATGAACGACAAAAAACCCTCATTATTGCACCTTTGGCATTGATTCAACAATGGGCGTCGGAGTTTGGAACCAAGACTACATCGGGCAACATTAAGGTACTGGTCCATCATGGCGGCGATCGAACGACGAACCACGAAGACTTTGATCATTACGACGTAGTGGTGACAACATATCAGATTGTAGCATCCGATCTAGCGCAAAGTGGCACCAAGAAGAAACGAGGGCGGAAACGACTCCAGAAACAACGCCAACAGTCGCAACAAACCTTGGGCAAAGACGGACCCGACATAATGGATGGTGAATTCTCGGGCGATGACGATACTAGTGCTGTTAGTAGCCGAGCTGCGTCTCCAGATGGCCAAGAAGAAGAAAACAGCCAGCCAACTCGCGGTGATGGACCTCTTTTCCAAGTAGAATGGCATAGGGTTGTCCTGGGTAAGCTAGTTTAAGAAGAAGGCAGTAGAGATACTCACGACTCATATCGGGTTTTTGCAATCAATAGACGAAGCCCAGCAGATCAAGAACCACATGACTAGGTCAGCTATCGCATGCAGCAAACTGGTGGCAAGGAAACGATGGTGCTTAACGGGGACTCCTATCCAAAACCGTGTGGAGGAACTTTACAGTCTGATACGCTTCTTACGAATCCCTCCCTTCTGTGATTTGGCGACTTTCAAACAGTCTATCTCTGCTCCTATTCAAATGGGAAATGTGGATTTGGCTTTGCATCGACTCAAGACGCTACTATTGGCCATCATGCTTAGGCGAACAAAGCAAATCCTTACCGCTCAACCCGTGACCCCAGCGACCGATCCTTCTCAGACTCGACCCAACTCGTCCTCCTCCTCGACCACTACCTCCACTACATCTGGCCAATCAACACCAGTCGAATCTTCTTCACTCTCAAGTACCCTGGTTCTCAGCTTACCTCCCCGACAAAAAGAAGATGTGGTATTGGAATTCACCGAAGAAGAACGCAAACTCTATGATGTGCTAACGAAGAAATCCTCGGCCGTGGTGGAAAAGATGGTGCGGACAGGGAAAAGCACTCGAAGCTACATGAACATGCTCTGTTTGGTTTTGCGACTACGGCAAGGTAAAAATGCTAGGCGGGGGTTCCCATGGTATCTGACATCCCTGTTTCTTTTTTTAGCTTGTAATCACCCCCAGCTAGTTTTACGGTCGCTTAGCAACGACGAGGACCTATTGGCTTTGACATCCGAAACCTCGGCCACGAAACGTGAAACAAATGAAGCGACTATGCAGCGGGTGTTAATGACGCAGATGGCAACGGATCTTGGCTGGTCTGGCGTAGGTCAAGTAGGTCAATCTGTCTTTGACAAATCCTCAACCACCCAGTACTGCGAATTATGCGCAAGGTAACACAATACAAACAAACATTGACTCCTTAGTGACCGATTCCTCTTTCCATGCAGGCCCGTGATTCAAATGGATTCCGAAGAAACGACGAATGGCAAGCTACCGTATTGTACCAACTGCACCAACCAGATCAAACGATACACAACCATGATCTCTCCTGCCGCAACAGCATCCGTGTCAGCCTCGACCAAGATCAACAAGATGTTAGACATCCTACAGCACACAAGGCAGCATCATCCCGATGACAAGACGATTATCTTCTCTCAATTTACTTCCATGTTAGATCTGATGGAAGAGCCATTGCAAGAACTGGGCTTCAAATACTGTCGGTGTAAGTTAAAGGAAAACCGGTGATGCATCATGAACTCACGCACTTTTCGGTTTGTTTGAATCTAGATGATGGCTCCATGCCCAACAACGCTCGGGAAAAGAGTCTACAAGTGCTTAGATCAGATCCAGAATGCCGAGTCATGCTGATATCATTGAAATGTGGGTCGCTCGGGTAAGTGAAGGTTTGGGCCCCTCTTAGCCAACATTCGAACTCCGACCCATCATGTCATCTCACCTTCTTTTTTGTTTCATAGATTGAACCTGACCGCTGCGAACCGTGTAATCCTTATGGATGTATGGTGGAATCCGGCTGTAGAAGGTAACGAACTTTCTAAAAAGAAAGAGGATCATCCATCTTCTTCTTCTTCTTCATGAACAAGTAGGAACTCTAAATCCATTTTCTGTTTGATTCGCCTTTTTTAGACCAAGCCATCGATAGAGTGCACCGAATTGGACAAAAACTGCCGGTCCATGTCACTCGCTTACTCATTGATCGCACTGTCGAACAAAAGATTATCAAAATACAGGAACAAAAGGTAAGTTCGGGAAGGTGAGAGTGATAGAGAGAAGGAAAACTAACTGTGGTCTTTTTTTTTGTCTTTATCGGTATCAGGCGATGATTGCAAATGGAGCCTTGGGTGATCATATGACTAGCAGTAGCAACCTTACCACTCAAGAGCTACTCTCATTTTTTGACTTGTGAATAAAATCTAAAGGAATGGAAGGATGCTTCTGTCGTTTCTTCTTCGGAACTTTTTTTTTATTGCATCGGGAAAGAGGTGGGCCGGGATAAGTCTATCTGTATGATGATGGATTCTTTGTCTTCTGTTTGATTGATTGATTGATTGATTGATGGGTGGGTAGGGTGCAGAAAAGGGTAGGTAGGAATGCCGCTGCGGGGTTTGAAATATTTGTGGGAGGAGTGAAGCTTAGATGATAAAAAAGGAATCTACACAACTTTTTTGGACAAGGCTGTAGAAAGATTCAATGGAAGTTTGTAAAGGGCAAGTCTGTCCTACCTTGATCATCCGAAGAAACTAAAAAGATCGACGGGAACTTCTTTTTTATTCATGTTCATGAATGAGTGGCGGGTGAAATGTATTTGCGCATGCGGGGTTTGGGAGTGAGAGGGACACAGTAAGGTCTTGGCTACGCTTGTGTGAAAGTGAAACCTGTCGGATCGACGCTGAGAGTGAATCACAGAAGAGGATTGGCAATGTGTCTATCACCAATTCCTTACGGTGTGTGTAGGAAAGAGCCAGTCATGACAAAAGGCCTTGAATGGAATGGATCGGGCATGTTATCGAGAAAGTGACATATCACCAGGATTGTTTGTTGTTTTCAAATGACGGATCTTGTTTACGTCTGTTCATTGTTGATACTAATTGACAATGGGCAAAGTCCGTGTGGTGATGTGGTGATCACCTAAGTATAGATGCTTGGATCTGATTACTTTCCTGACATTCTTTTTTGTCGGAGTTGAAAATAGCACACCATCTGATTGGGGGAACTAAATTCAGGTGGAGGTTGGTGAAGGATGAGAGAGAAGCTTGAGAAGCTTCGACCCTTTTCAAACCCCGCCGCACCTTTTAATGTTAAAGGGAAAATTTCCTGGCCACATAAAAGTCAACCTTCGCTTCTCTTTCGCTTTCTTTTCTTCCCAACTCATTCATCTTTATAATCTTGACATTGGACTTCTTTTAGCCACTAATATATGACACAGAACCAACATGCCCTCCTCACCGTCTATACCGAACGACAAAAAGTCAATCAATGAATCGTCTTCCACAACTTCTGCTGCCCCTTCAAATAAGGATCAAGTCAAACTCACCATGATCGACCCAACACAACCACACTCTGATGAGTCCAACCCTTTTGCCTTTACACCTACACAACTCGCCACTTTAATGGATCCGAAGAACTTGCCGCTATTGTCACAGTATGGCGGCTTACAAGGTGTTGCACGTGGTCTTTATGCGAAATTACAATCTGGGTTACCTGGCTCTCCCGAAACGGAACAAATCAAACACGCCATATCTCTCAACGATATTATACCAAATGGCGACAATGAACAAGATGGTGCTCCTGAAAAGATAGAACGCCAAGGTACATCAACATCACTCTCATCCACAACAGCAGCAGCAACCTCTCAATTCGAATCCCGTGCCTCCGTCTTTGGCCATAATGTACTACCTCCAGCAAAGTCCAAGAACATCTTTGAACTGATGTGGATGGCCTTTAAAGACAAGACTTTGGTAAGATGCATGCATACTTTGTAGGCATAGTAATAACTCTCTCTCTCTCTCTCTCTCTCTCTCTTTCTTTTTATTTAGATTCTGTTGACAATCGCAGCTGCAGTGTCACTTGCTGTCGGGCTTTATGAAGACATTGCGCAGCCTGAATATGATGCTCAGGGAAACAAGATCCCCGGTGTCAAGTGGGTGGAAGGTGTGGCTATCATCGTTGCCGTGGTGATCGTGGTCTTGGTCGGTAGTGTCAATGACTTCCAAAAAGAAAAGCAATTCCGCAAACTGAATGCTAAGAAAGAAGATCGAACTGTCAAGGTAAACAACCATAGTCTCTTTCTTATCTTTAGTTACTGACAACCTTAATTACTCCTTAGGCTACGCGGGATGGGTCTATTGTACTTATATCTGTCCACGATGTCCTTGTTGGTGACATCCTGCATTTGGAACCTGGTGATATTGTTGCGGCAGATGGGATCTTTATTGAAGGCCACAACTTGAAATGCGACGAATCAGCTGCCACAGGTGAATCAGATGCTGTCCGTAAACAACCATGGGAAATCTGTTACCGTCTCTCTCCAGCCATCAATCAAGAACACAAAGATAGCGCACTTCACAACAACAATAACGATACCAGCCTCGATGAAAAGAAGAACATTAGCAACAATAACGACAACCATAGCAAATCCTATCCTGATCCATTCATTCTCTCGGGAGCCAAGGTGATCGAAGGTGTATGTACTTATCTTGTGACAGGTGTTGGTGTCCATTCCTACAACGGACGAACTATGATGGCTCTGCGTACTGATTCTCAAACAACTCCGCTCCAAGAAAAGCTGAATGGTCTGGCTGAAATGATCGCGAAATTGGGCTCTGCTGCTGGGCTAGTCATGCTGATTGCTGTCCTGATCCGATACTTTGTTGGATGGAAAACCCCCGGTGCCATGCCAACCTCTGCTACTCATATTGTCGCTGATGTGATGGATATTCTTATTGTCGTGGTAACCATTGTCGTCGTCGCCGTACCTGAAGGATTGCCTCTGGCAGTGACACTTGGTAAGTAAACAGAGTAAGGGGTAGGCGACATGACCACATGTGATCTAACTCTACCTTTTTGTTGCTTATAGCACTTGCATATGCAACTCAGCGCATGTTGAAAGATAACAACTTGGTCCGTGTCCTTGCAGCTTGTGAAACCATGGGGAATGCAACAACTGTGTGCTCTGATAAGACTGGTACTTTGACTCAAAACAAAATGTCAGTGGTGGCTGGTACTCTTGGTGCCTCTCTTCGCTTTATCAAGGATGTCCCTGACTCTCGCAAGGATTTGATCGATTTGACTCAGGTGAAAGACAAAACCCCCAAGGCGGTCCTGGATCTCGTACACGACAGCATTGCCATCAACTCTACCGCATTCGAAGGCACCGACGAAAATGGCCAACCTTGCTTCGTGGGTAACAAGACTGAAACTGCTCTCCTGACTTTCTCTCAAGACACTGGCGCTGCTCATTATGATTCGCTCCGCACAAAGTACCCTGTTGAACAACTGTATCCCTTCAGCTCATCTCGCAAAGCCATGGCCACCATTGTCCGCATGCCTCATCCCACTAACCCTGATCAAACCATCTACCGTGCTCATGTCAAGGGTGCCTCCGAAATCCTCATGCGCTACTGTGGCAAGATTCTCTCCCTCAAGTCCTCCGAATACAAAGAAGGCGTGGATGGCGTGGTCTCTACTCGCTACATGACCTCTGAAGATCAAAACCGTATGGAGCGTATCATCCAGAGCTATGCTTCTCGTAGTCTGCGCACAATTGGTATGGCTTACCGTGATTTCGAACAATGGCCGCCCTCCAATGACACCATCTCCTCATCATCATCGGCTGTAGAAGAAGTCGAAGTACCCTTTGAAACGCTGGTGGAAGACAAAGGTCTGGTCATGCTTGGTGTGGTTGGTATCGAGGATCCTCTTCGTCCTGGTGTGAAGGAAGCTGTCAAGGCATGTCAACAAGCTGGTGTCTTTGTCCGCATGGTTACTGGTGACAATATGATTACGGCCAAGAGTATTGCTAAGCAATGTGGAATCTATACCTCTGGTGGAATTGTCATGGAAGGCCCTGTGTTCCGAAACTTGCCCCCTTCCGAAATGGATGCGATTTTGCCCCGGTTACAAGTCTTGGCCCGCTCAAGTCCTGAAGATAAACAGATTTTGGTGGGAAGATTACAAGAACTCGGAGATATTGTCGCTGTTACTGGTGATGGAACAAATGATGGTCCTGCCCTGAAATTGGCTGATGTTGGGTTTTCTATGGGTATTGCTGGTACTGAAGTTGCAAAGGTATGAAGAAACAAAAACATCGCATTAACAAAAAGTATTCTCTTCTCTGACACATTTTCCCCACTTTTTGCTATATAGGAAGCATCTAGTATCATTCTGATGGACGATAACTTCTCCAGTATTGTTAAAGCCATCATGTGGGGTCGCTGTGTCAACGATTCCGTCAAAAAGTTTTTGGAATTCCAACTGACGGTGAATATCACGGCTGTTGTCCTCACCTTTATCTCTGCCGTGGTCTCTTCTCAACAAAAGTCGGTACTGACTGCCGTCCAATTGCTATGGGTGAACTTGATTATGGATACATTTGCTGCTCTTGCCTTGGCTACCGATCCTCCTACCGAAGAACTGTTACATCGTGCCCCTGAAGCCCGCTCTTCCCCTCTCATCACCTTCAAGATGTGGAAAATGATTATCGGTCAAGCTATCTTCCAAATCACCGTGACGCTGGTGTTGCTCTACAGCGACATTTTACACTATGATGCTGAAAGTGATATCTTGCAAACCATTGTCTTCAACACCTTTGTATTCTGCCAAATCTTCAACGAAATCAAGTAAGTCGATGCATGAATTGCGGCGTTTGAATTCCCGGCTGACTTTTTTTTTTTTTT
>LT552359.1:286431-302830 GCA_900079185.1 Absidia glauca
AATACTTTTTTGCCTCCATTGTCATTCTCTTTACTCCACGACGTCAAACGAACGAGCTAACGAACGAGCTAACGAACGAACGAACGAACGGTAACTCTTCCCTTCTCACGTCAAGTTCATCTTTTGCTTACCATTACTAACTTTTTGCCTTTTGCATCGCTCCTCTTTCTTTTGATACTAGATCGGCTACGACGATGACGACGGCAATAGGGACGACGACGGTGCTAATGACGACTCCACCACTGCTTCATGTCGCCCAAAAAGGCTCTTTTTAAAATTTTCAAATGTAAAAAACATGGGGAAACCCTCGCAATTTTTTTTTAGGTGCACTCCCATTCCATTGTGAAATCTCGTAGTCCAAGTTACTAATAAAAGTATACCAATTTTTTGCCCATACCCTTCCGCTACTATCCATGATACTTTTACACAGCTTGGCCGTCTTTGTCCGCCTCCATTTGCTTGATTTGTACAGTATTTTAGTCATTCTCATTACAACCCGTCACCATTTATACTTTAGCTTAACTCCGGCCTCAAACATAGTCTGTACCCAGCCCATTAGTCCTATTGTGCCAATAAAACTTTGTATGTATGCGAAGATAGACCTTACGATCATGTACTGTCATTAGATTCATTACAACTAGTAAACCAATAGTGTTTTAGGGGTTGTCAATGATGGCTACTCATCTGTAGTTTGGTCTTTATAATGTACATGGTATTGTCATGGTTGTGGATTTGAGGAACGTCTTTCGTAAAATGATTCAAGTAGGCTTTATTGGTGGGATAGGATTAAAGGGTTATGGTCCAGGCTCTGTTTGGAGTCGTAGTTAAGCTAATGTCTAATGGCAACAAGTTATTGTAAAGGGAATGGCTAAGCTACTGTAAAAATCAAGCAAATGGAGGCGAACAAAGACGGCCAAGCTGTGTAAAAGTATCAGTGATAGTAGCGGAAGGATATGGGCAAAGTTTTGGTATACTTTTATTAGTAACTTGGACTACGAGATTTTACAATGGAATGGGAGTGCACCTAAAAAAAAATTGCGAGGGTTTCCCCATGTTTTTTACATTTGAAAATTTTAAAAAGAGCCTTTTTGGGCGACATGAAGCAGTGGTGGAGTCGTCATTAGCACCGTCGTCGTCCCTATTGCCGTCGTCATCGTCGTAGCCGATCTAGTATCAAAAGAAAGAGGAGCGATGCAAAAGGCAAAAAGTTAGTAATGGTAAGCAAAAGATGAACTTGACGTGAGAAGGGAAGAGTTACCGTTCGTTCGTTCGTTCGTTAGCTCGTTCGTTTGACGTCGTGGAGTAAAGAGAATGACAATGGAGGCAAAAAAGTAATGACAAGGGGAAGAAGGAGCAAAATAATAGGACGGGCAAAAAAAATAATCTTATAGCCAATCGGGGTTTGAAATCTATAATGCATATGACCACTCCACTGTTTTGATGAGGTGCTTTTTTCAATGGTGTGAAGGTAAGGACAAAGAGTGCTTTGAATGTGGGCGTATCATTTAGTAATCATGGTTGGATCTTTTGGCGTCACCCAGCTTAGTGTCTTGACTTAGGAATGGCGGCTTTTGATCCTTTGCAATCGCACTTGACTTGACTGATCGGTATCCCCTTCCCCTAAAACTGATCTCTCTAAGACCTTCTGATGAATTCAAGAATGAAGTGTCGACTCTTAACTGACTGTTTATGGATCATACAACTAGCCCCTACAATGGATATTTAGGTATCAAACCAAAATTCACCATGCCTCATCTGAACAGTGATTTTATCTTGTAGGATCGATCTACCAACAAAGGAATGGACGAAGGCTTCTCATATTGGTCAGCTCTGATATTGGGCAGCTTGCACATCTCAAACGGGCTAGTATCGAATCATAGGGCCATACCATTGGTGTTTTGGCTCAGCAATGAAAGCAGCGCTCTTGTTGATGAAGTATCACACCAAATTCGCCATCTCGATTACCATCAGATCTCATCTCATCATCAACACCATAGACGGACTGGAAATCTCAATCATTGCTACTGCACGGAGGCGCTAGGATTCGAGATGTAAAAACGCTGTTTGGAATATGTTTCGGATTAGGCTTCAGCAAAATTAATGGTGACACATGGCATAGAAGACGAATCCTTCAACTGGTAAAAACTGCAATGTAAAGGTGAAAGGGATGGTGGACCTAACTTCTACTTTGAATGATCTTGTATTATAGAACAATTACCCACGAAACCTAGAATCTCTCTTTGTGTTGTCTTCTCTCTCCATCCTTGATGACCTTTGCTTGTGCCTGTAACTATAGCCGTAGATAACCCATAGTTTTAGCTCTCGTTGTAGGTAATCCGTAGCCTATTTGGATTACATCTAATAAACGTATATTATATACAAATCCATGATGATGATCTGATAAAAAGACGATAGCGAAGTGGGTCGTTTTGATAGACCGAGGCCCCTTCTAGCGTGGAACTCCCCACATTTACCCTGTGCCCCTTCCCCTTCAAAGTGCCACTCCCTCTCAGATGACTTTGATGTTGTGAAAACAAAAGGAAGCCGATCGTCGACGTGGAGACAGTATATGTTGACGTTTTTTCCAATTTGAACCAGGCGACTCCTTTCGATGGGCAATAGTAAGTAAAGATGTTGTTCGATGAGGCTATTTTCAGGTACACGATCTCTCTAAAAGGGGAAAAGCCATCGGAAGACCACCAAAGTAGCGAAACCTCCCACTTGCCTTTATGTAAGGGGGAACCGAGCTTGATCAGTCCAGGTCACACCGTACGCCGGAATCTACGGGTTAGTTGGCCGATGCTAGGACGTCCCAGTATTGGAAAATCTGGCAAACTGGGTAAAATTTTCTCCCGAGAGATCTCGGCAAGGAACAGGATGATGCGTCAGCTAGCATGGCAAAATGTACTGTTTTGTTGGAAACTGGAAGAATACAAACAAACAAAGTCGTGAAAACGTGGATAGATGGGCTTGCGTTGGCGGGGTAACCAGCATGAGATAATCTTCTGTGTAACCAGGGCAACGGGCCGAAAACTTACCATTCTTATTCACTTGGTCATCCTTTTTCTTTTTGGTATGTTTGCTTTGTTTGAGCATCCATTGTGCTGGTGAGGATCTTCACTGTTGCCGTTCTTCTGATTCCATGGCTTTTGCAAAAGTGCCAAAGAAAGAGAGGAGACCGGCGGGGTTTGAAATAGTTCAATATGCATGAACTCTTCAGGTACACTCATTAAAGGTTGTTTTTGGGGGGAGGGAGATGCACAATGGATAAAAATAAGTATGGTTACTAGCAAAGTTTTCTTTTGTAACTTTAGAATGTCAAATTAGACAACTGTATCTGTGTTGTGAAGGCATATAAAAGAGGGATTCGAACTTTCTTCCGCTTTTACTTTTGCTTTTCTTTTGTTCTTTTTTCAGTAACCTCAAACCATCTTTTATAGTCATCATGAGGTTCTTCTTTTTCAAATTCATGAGCACAAAGGCGAGCAAGAAGAGCAAGGCTTATGATGGCGGTGAAAAGTCGAAGGGAAAAAGAAATACGGTACCTGGTGATTTTAAACTCCGATGCTCGGTTAACCATCACCCCATGGATGATGATAGAACAATGGCACATTCACCCTCTCATTCAATATCATCGGCATCAACCCAATCAAGTCTTCATACATTGCATCAGCATGAGGCTCGTGGCATCTTTCGAACTTTGGAACCCGTTTGGTCTTATTTGCCCGATCGGCAGGATCAATGGAGCCTATTGGCCCCTGACAACCAACGTGAGCTAGAGAATGCTTATAATGCAAACAAAGCAAAATGCACGCTCTCCCTGTCTATGAAAAATGCACCTGCCACCGCAATCGCCCATTTCACATCACCACTGGCATTACCAGTAACATCATCATCGAAGAAGAAGAGACCCGTAACTCAATACTTTACCCCACCCATGTTCCCTCAGCAAATGAAATCATCGCCTGACCTGACTGTTCGCCCTCACAATCATCACCACAACTCCGCACCACCAATGCCATCCGCCTCAGCACATCTATTAGAGCTCCATATGCACCAGAATCTCCGCCGTGCACTTGTCCCATACTGGTGGTTCGAACAGGACAATGACCAAGGTGGGAAAGGGATGTGTCGATTCGATGACAAGAATCAGGTTCGTCTTGAAGCACTTTCAGAAGGCCGATCTACTTTGACATTGACCGATGCCGCCTTCCCAGCCCCCTTCCAAGTCATACTGGAGCATGCCAATCGATCTTTGAAAGAAGAGTGCTGTGGATTTATGTACCTGAATCCTACCATTCAACTGCATTACCCATCACCATCACCCAAAGACACATTGCATCATCCAGTCATTATGGAAGATGACCAGGAAGACGATTTCTTCCATGATGCGTTCCTGAATCGACGCTGTTCCATCTAGTTTAAGCCATTCATCCTATTCATACATTCATCTATTCAAATCTTTATTCATCATCACCCTTAATAAAAACAAACAGACAAACAATCTAATAGACGATCCAATCACTATCCTGCCTGATCCTTCCCTAATCTGAGTGTAGTAAGACGTATTCCCTGGTGCTTTGTCCAAATGTCACAACGTCCTTCATTTTCAGCTCCACATAGCGTGAGGCCGGTATCCTTTCTCCATTGATCGACGTCCCGTTTGTTGCTTCCAGGTCAATGATAAAGGGTCTATAGCACGGCAGGATGGTTATTCTTCAGCCCATGAGCTTTGTATTCCGTAAACTTACTTGACAACGACCTTGCCTTGATCATCATTGACACTTCGGTATTGTAAGACAGCATGCTGTTTCGAGCAAGAAGGATGATCCACAGGTATATCCACCACCTAAAAAAGTACCCAAGTAACAGTCAAAATGTTGAGTCAAGTTATAGAGTCAGCCCCCCTTGGCTACTTACTTTACGGTCTCGACCAATAAGAAAAGCACTTTGACGATGGACATGGAGCAGGTCTAAAGAGAACAAAGGAGTGAATCGCCATCCTTCCAATGACAAGCTAAAGGTTACCTATTTGTTCAGATCCTTTAAACACATAGAATCGCCAATGCTGTTTAGGTTTTGCTGCTTCCCCAGGTTCATTATACTTGAGTTCGACACCATTAACTGTATTTGTTTCCGCCGCAAGTTTGCCAGAGAGACCATAGTTCGGTGCTTCAGGCTCGATTTCCTCTTCTTCTTCTTCTTCGGGGGAAGCGGATCGACGACCCCAAGTGTATTTTTGTCGCCTGTCGCCATCGTTTCCTTGACGTCGATCGCCACGCCGATTGCTGTTGCTGTGAGATTTGCTGGAGCGATTGTCTTCCTTTTGTCTATCATCACGTCTTGGTGGGGAGCGTGAGTAAGATCGTCTTCGTCGTGGAGGTGAGCGGTCATCGTATCTGGAACGACGTGAGGAAGGTGGTGAGCGGGAATGCCGTCGACGGGTTTCCGAATGTCTTGAGGAGGATGGAGAAGAGGAGGGCATACTTTTTTAATTTCGAAGAATGAATGAGAAAGAAAAGAAAGAAAGATGTTAACATTTTTATTTTGCTGCTCTTTCTTAAGACACAGTCCGCGCCCAGCGGATGGCGGAGTTTGCAATATGAATTATAAAAAAGTGAGAACGCACTTTTTTCTCGCCCAATCCTTTTCTTTGATCTTCTTCACTTTATTTTTTCCATCGACGATAGCATCGCACCACGAACGACTCGACCAATATAAATCGACGACGAACGACTCGACCAATATAAATCGACGACGAACGAACGGTAACTCTTCCCTCCTTAGCATCTTGTTCCATCTTCACACCAGGACTAACAGTTAGCTTTCTGCATCATCCCTCTTCTTTTCGATTTTCGATTTTAGAACGGCTACGACGATGACGACGATAACGACGATAACGATGACGACGATGACGACCCGATCACTGCTTTATATCGCCCATAAAGGCCGTTTTTAAAATTTTCAATTGTAAAAACCATGGGAAAACCCTTGAATTTTTTTTTTAGATCCACTCTCCTTTCCATGATAGATCCCTTAGCCATTGTACTTTTGAAGTGCCCGATCCCTTGGCCCAATCCGTGTGCACACCACCACTGATACTTTTGGCACTGATCACCAGCTCTCCCTTTCTTCATTCCCTAGCTCATTACATTAGCGTAGTCATTCCATGGCAAGTCCTACATTTAGCTAAACCCAGCCAGTCAATAAAACATATTTTAAAAGCCATCTCCATGACTTTACCCTTGTGAAGGTGTTCCCATCATCTTGGGGAACTCTGACATGCAGCGTTGCCCCAAATCTTGACCTATTGAGGAGTTTGTGAAAAAATGTGGGCGGGCGGGCCTTTGGATACATTTGACCTTTTTTCGAAAATTTTGGATTTCCAGTTGTGAATTTTTGTGACAAGGTGCCCTGTTTTTCAAAATTGAGATGGATAACCCATCTTCAAATTTTGCATGGAACAAGAGAAATTGTATATCTATTGAATTATCTTGAAATTGAAGTAAACCTATGACGTATGCTTCCTTGAACGCTAAACTAAGCCCGAAAACAGCGAGTGAGTCCAGCGGCCCCAAAGTCGGTCAACCGTCCACCAAAACTAAACTTTTTTGAATGATCATGTTTATACGAAGTACTTATTTTGCCATGTAAAATTTGAGGTGAGGTTTGTTATCCCTTTCATGAGGAAATCCAGGTCCAACAAAAAGGGATACTTTTCATGGGGGATGGTCCATTCCTTTTCAAAAGGCGGAGTTTAAAATAACATGTATAATTGTAAACAAAACGTTTTTCTTTCTCTTTCCTCTTCTTTATAGGATTACTTTTTCTGTTCCCATCCATCATTGTATAAAAGGTAAAAACAATAGCGAACTTGACACATTACATAGTCTCACGTACCCTTTAGTGTTGATGGAGGCAGGGTAGATGAATACTCCGCTCCGCCTTTGGTTTATGTTGTATCGTGACAATTCTAGGTACCACTTGTACCTTGTTGGCCTTATTGAATTTGGAATGGAACGGCATTGCATTGGATGGTTATCAGGCTACTTGCTAAAGGTAAGTTTAAATACAAAATCTGTAGGTTCGGTAGCTCTAACCGTGGTTAGTGAAGCGTTGTATAGAATAGGTATCCCTGCTTCCTGAATGGGACACGACCAGACGATTAGTTACGAACCAAACGGAAAGCGCTTTCGACCACACTTTGCACACGACAGTTGTTTGTATCAATGTGTACGATTGACGAATGATTCCCTTCCCACAAGACTCAACAATTCCCACTGACCTGCTTTTTTGCTGGAGCTGATCTTTTTGGCCAGCCACTACAACATTACAAAGTATCCCCCGACACCAGTCTGACTATGGCATTGAACACCGCATTCCAGCACATCAGATCGAATCACCAATGGTCTCCGCTAATAGTACGACCACAACAAGCGATAAAGGTAACTCGTAGCTCTATAGTGTATGTATCACTTACATCTAACAGACACGCTCTCCGTTATCATATCTTAAAAGACTCTTGTATAGCGGCGATGGAAAGCAAGACCTACCGACCAACCTAGGCCTTCCAAGAAGATTGATACCATGCACTTTTTGGACAAGACTCTCCTCAAGCGAACATCAAAATGCCCTCGATTCAGGTAATAAGGGGGAGATATCTGTGTGGTACAAGATCGGTATAAAGTTATAGGGTCGCTTACCAAAATAGAATGCTTGTTTTCATTTTCTGTAAAGTCCCAAACATGGTCAATTACAGTAGACCATTCTTAACTTGATATGGCGTAGAACACTCCCAAGAATGGAACCAAGCAAATGTCTCGACTTTATGGTCGGTGGTAGGCATGTAGTATGAAATCCAAACCGCTGCATATGGGCGAACTCTAATCGAAGGTTGGGTCTCTTGTGGGAAAACGTAAGTTTGAACGCACAGGCAGGGAAACTTTTTATGCTTATAAGATTAATAGGGCATGCAGAATGTAGGTTGTCAAGGACACATTGCCAATGAATGCTACGCAAGCGTGCCATTCCTGGGCAAGTGAACCGATGAACTAGACCAGAAAAGGTAAGTGACCACGAAGAGAAGATGTACTGCATTTTGGTGAAACCATACCCATCCATCTTCACTTGTAGCAGCCTCGGACGTCTTTATGACTTGCCTAGCTCGGGATCAAGACGGCTTTGGGCAGCAATTACGACGTAGACTGGGTGATATGGACAGCACCGATCCCGACAACGTAGCTTGATACTCCTTGAATACGATCCGGCACTTTGACGAAGGTATGCATGATCTCTTTTTTGTTTTGCTGTGGTTAGGTTGACAATGGACTTGGAATTGATATGTACAGCAAGAATAGTGGAAAACTTGACCCCTTTGCATTGGAATCTTCTCATTGACTTTGGTGATATGGCCGTCTTGGTGGAGGTGGGCCACTCTTGGCTGCCTATAGTGATAGCGATAGTCTTTAGTCGTGTTTAGAACATGTATGCACATCTCCAATAAATAACTGGGCTTCCTATAAATACAATACTGGAACCTCTCGTCCTCTTTTTATAACCTTCTTGTCTTCTCTTTCCCACCTATCATACCAAAGGAAACATTTGTGATGAAGCGGTTTTTCGAACTCTTGTTGATTGTCCTTGCCGTTGTAGTCACTGAAATTCATGGCGCCGCCTTACCGCCCAATAGATCTCTTCACGAAAGTAAGGACCTTTACCCCTGAAAAAATAGAACCTCCTTCCTATGTGCCTGAATGGCTCGACTGATTCTTTTATTTCGAAAGTGTGTAGTCAAAATCTAGTATGTTCAGATCACTTGTACTGTCGCAGATACAACGGCGCAGTCTATGGAAGCTGTGAAGTCCCCACCTGAGTAGTTCATACAAAGTTTACAAAGGCGGCGTTTGAAATTAGGGGTCCCTGTACTGTGCAACCCGATGTTTTTATCGGATTGAGGACGACGGTTATAGCTTTTTCATCTGGAATAAAATAGGCAACCATGCACACACACACACAATGACAAAATGACCAAATAAGTATGATTTTACTATTGTGGAGGAAGGGGTGGGCGTATAGATTACCCAGGACGCAACGAACTAGGTCAGCACGAGGTTGTCAAGGTAAATGTCGGGGCTTGAAATTGTCGTTGTCAGGGGTCATGAGAGTTCAATGGGAAGAAGGATCGTAAACATTTTTATTACCAATCCAAACTAAGATACTAAAGAGGTACTAATACTTAAAAGACAAAACAAACACACATACATTATAGGAATGGTACAAAGCTAAAAGGATTCTAATCTAAGACATGAAGGCTGTGACAGCGACCATGGCCAAACCAAGAGCAACAGAGGACATGGAGAAAGTGGTGGCAGCAGAAGTGGTGGTTGAGGATTCAGAGGCAGAAGAAGCGGATCCGGAAGAGGCACCAGCAGCTTCAGCAGAAGAATCGGAAGAATCAGAGGCAGAAGAAGAGGAGGAAGCGGCAGAGGAAGAGGCAACAGCAGATCCAGAAGAAGCGGCAGCAGAAGAGGAAGCAGAAATAGTGGCGTTACCAGAAGAAGAGGTAGAGTTACCGCTGGCATTGGCAGGGTAAACCCAGTTTTGTTCCCAGTAAGGTTGTGTGATACCCATACAATCGTGGATAGACTTGACGTTGAAGGTTTCTTGGAGAGTAGGCAACCACTTTTGGGTCATCTTGACAGTAGCGTTGTTCAATTCATGTTCCAAGACGATATGACCATGCTTGTTGTCGCTACCGTTCTTGCGAGCTTCGACCCAGTCTTCAAAGTAGCCGTTGACAGTATCCCAGGGCAGGTCACCGCCACCATCACCAGGCATGTTCCAGTCTACGGGAATGAGAAGAAGCGTGGAGTGGTTAGTAACGGGAAAAGCGGTGGAGAATATGTGTCGCTTTCTTACCATTAGAGTCTTCATCCCAGATCATGGTGGTCATACCCATTTGCCAAGCGATAGCACGTACACGATCATCAACGTCACCGAAAGGAGGTCTCCAGCACTTGGGGGTGACACCAGTGGCTTCCTTGATGGCACGGAGGGTCCAGTAAAGTTCAGCAACGACTTGAATGTTGGTTTGGGTAGTCATGGCAGGGTGACTCCAGGTATGCACACACAAAACATGGCCATCGTTCAGGGCACGCTTGGCAGCAGCAGGGTAGGAGACAACGTTACTACCAATGTAGAAAAGAGTAGCCTTTTGGTTGTTGTTCTTGGCCAAAAAGTTGTAGAGCACAGGTTCGGCATAAGCGTTCAGTTCCTTGTCATCTTCAGAGGGGTTGTAAGGTCCATCATCGTAGTTGAGACCCCAATCACCGGCATTAGGACAGTAGACGATATCTTCGGGTAAGTAGTCCACCTTGGGCTTGACACAGTTGGTAGAAGACCACCAGCAAGAGGAATCAGATTTGGAGTCAGTGACAACGACGTTTCCATCCTTGGTAGCCTTGTTGGGGGAGACCTTGGGGACCTTGGACCAATCGATAGCCTTCATGACAGCTTGGATTTCGGAACCCTTTGTGCTGGCAGGGGCCCAAGCTTCGGGGTAAGCTGAGCTGTCGAGTTCCGCCTTATCCAAAGAGCTACCGGTGTCAATGGTACCAGTGGGATAGCTCGTGCTTACACCAGAAGGAGCAGCGAACTTGGGGAGCCAAGAGGGGGATTGTTGGGCCAAGATGCCGCTGTTGGTTGAGGAGGAGGCCGAGGGCGAGGCACTGGATGAGCTGGATTGAGCGGACGCAATCGCAGCAATGGCGAAAAGGATAGCACCCGTTTGATGGAACGTATGCATAATGATGATGAGAAGAGGGAAAAAAAGTGTAGAGCGAGTGAAAGAGAGGCGTAGGAAAGGAAAAGACAGAAAAAGACTTTTATAGCAGACTTTGCTAAAAAAAAAAGTTTTGAAACCCCGCCTGAGATTAAAAAAAGGTGCATCGAGAAACCAAAGGGATTGAGTTTTACCGTGCGACGATATAACCGATGTCATGAAAATGTGCTAAGATGATGGCAATGGCAAAAACAAACAGTGGAACATGTATAACAGATCTGGCTTACCAATCTCAGCTTGTCTAAAAACGATTCGAGTGATGCATACGATGGTGAAAGAGTGGACACTATCTTTTGTCCTCGACTCTGAAGGTGTACGTACACGAGAGAACAAAGGACGTACAACAAAGGTAAAAAGGTAAAACCTGGCCTTCCCAATTGACCAAATATAGAGGATTTATAACACAATACGAACGTAAAGGTGTCATCGATTTCAAATGCAGAAAAGATCTAAAAAAAGACATTTTCAACTCCGCCCAATTGATGGTTTGTGGTTTGTGGCACATCGCCAGACCAGGTTTTCTTACGACTAGTAAAGTTTAGTGGCTATGTGGACATACAAATAGGTACGCAGAAGTTCGGGAAAAGGGTACAATGATACTTGTTTTCTCGTATGAGATCTTCCTGGCAATAGGATGTCGTCTATTTTGCAAAAAGGAGGGGGTTGAAAGGGAGTGGGCAAGGAGAACCTGGGAAACATGTGGCACTCATATCCAGACTCTTTCTCTCTACCTTTCTGTGTTTCTTCCATCCTTTTTCACTATTGACAATCATCAATTAAAGGAGGTCTTTTCTTTTCTTTGTTCAGTTAAGGAGAGCTAAAAAGGGGGTTGCGTTGATGATGGGTGTAAAAAAGAATCAGGGGCAGGGAAGAAAAAATAGCTCACGGTGGCAAATTTCAAATTCCGCTTCATGAAGTGAACCTAATCTCGGGTAAAAAAAAGCGGTATTGTGACAGGTCCATGAGACATTGACGATTACAAGACACTAAGGTGATGGTTTCAGACGTACCATGTACTTCATATCGTGGATGGCAGTCCTCACTTTGTCTTTCATATGAAAAAAAGGAGAGGCAAGATCATATTGATTCGATCGTTTATATTTGGAAACAGGGAGAAGAAGGAGGGGGTGAAGGCAAGTAGTTATATTTATAAAAGCACATCAAGAAAAGAGGGGCAAGCCAATCTTATAAGCTGTTCTTTCTTGTATTGGTTGATAACGGTGATAATGAACCATTATGCTCGGTTGGCCAAACTCACGAGGTATTTCAAACTCCGCTCATTGTCTTTATCTTCTCCAACTTTCCCACTTTCCTTTCTTTTCCTTTTCTTTCCCTTCCTTTTCTCTTTGTTCTAGTTTTTCTCATCTTATACATATATATACATACCCAATCCCTTCTCAATGCAAACTTTACACAACTTTCTATTCCCTGGCGATGCACAATCTACACCAAAGTTGACCTTACCTCCTCTTGTTACAAATGGAAGCTCATGTAAGTCATGGCATACTAATGAACAAGCAAATCCGACAACTCAACTCAACTCTTCCCCCTTCTTTTTTCTAGTACCAAGATCGTTTCAATGGCTGCCACGAAGATCCAATACTCCTCCAGCATTCTTAGAACCTCAACCTCAAACCACTATGGACCAACAGCATGATTCCATTCGCCATCCACGACCTCATAGATTGTCCTTGTCTTCTCTATCCTCCATTTCCACCGACAGCTCCTTTGAAGATGACCATTACACACCACCACAACACGATATGTCAACCAACTGTGCAAACGACTACTTGGATTGCCCTCCTTTGATTAAACAGCAAGAACAACAGCAAGAGCAGCATGTCCAATATAGAACCGTTCTACCCATATCACAAATAAACAGCACTCTCCCTAGCCCTGGTGAAGTTGCATCATCCAGACCCTCACGCCAATATCAACTCCCACAAGTCCCTTCAAGATACGATAATGGTTTGGTGACAGCTAAAGATCACCTTCCGCACGTGGCCAATGCAATTGATCATAGTAAAAGTGGACTACGCATCGAATCGCTATCACCACGATCATCCATAGATACCATCAATCTTCAGCAACAATCACATGATCTCTCTTCTTCGGTGTGTCCTGATCCATTGTCCACCGATACCACCTTATCCACTGACTCGTCACCTTCTCCTTCATCACCTGTACCATCCTCTCTTTTGACCTTCTGGGCGTCACCTACCATCAGCACTGAACAACAGCATGAATTCGTGACAAAGAATGCACACATCAAACGACCACGGAACGCATGGATACATGTAAGTCTGGATGTTTAATTCGAAATGAGTGTGTTGCACCTAATTAACTCATCAAACTTTCTGATTCCTCTCACATAGTTCCGATGTTACTTTGGCCAATCATTGAAAGCAAAGGATCCTACTATCCGCGCCGAAGAGATCTCAAAGTAAGTATCGAGGAAACAGGATGAAAGGGAGGGGCGGGGGGAAAGGGGGGAAAGAGGCAAAAGAGAGGGACAAGGAGGTCAAAAGAGTAGAAAAGGAGAACACAAGTATATCACAATGCATAACCATTCATTTGAACTGACCAAACCTTTTCAACCTTTTTTTTAGACGTGCTTCGGAATACTGGTCCCGTTTGACAAGTAAACAAAAGAAACCATGGCATGTCATGGCGGAACAAGAGAAACTCGCCCATCAGGAAGCTTTCCCAGACTACCGATACCGCCCGAAACGTGCCTTACCCAAATCCGTTGTGTTGGCCTACCCTTCAACTCCTTCCACTTCGCCCCCATCGCATCCTTTGGCTTCTTCTTCACGATATGAATTGGACCAGTGTAGTAAAAAGTTTAGACTCGCTTAACTTTATATAGAATCCCCTCCTCCTCCCCTCCCCTCCCCCGTTACATGATCTTCTTTTTGTTTTCCTCTTCTTTATATACCCGACCCCGACCCCTTTTACCATACAAACATCAACATTAACTCTATAGCATGAAAATACATACTGTCCATATATCCACCCTCCCCTCTCCATCTTCACCTCTTTCTTTGCATTTGCACTTTTGATTAGTTGTCTTTTATGTTTCTCTTATGAATAAAAACGAATCTGTTTGTGGATTGAACTAGGTTGGGGCTGCTGGATACAGGTTGTGATCCAAACTGTCCGTCTATAAATAGAAAGGCACGTGTAGCGGTGTTTACAATTCCAGGGCAGGGGGATCTACATCCTTTCAAGTACACATCTGACATGGTGGCAAACGTTATAACGAAGCCGATGGTTCCCTTTCATTCGGTCGATGTTATTGTTTGCTTGCTGATGCTGGTATTCTCTGTTGTGGAAGGTCTATTATTAACGCTTTTTTTTTTGTTTGACCATGCCAGCCAGATGCACATGTGCCCACCACACATCCCAACTGATGATCCGTGTCTCATATTATGTATTCCATTTATCGACTCTCTTTCTCTTGGAACAAACGAGTTCTATCATAAAGTGATGTTGAGGTTTGATCTGCCTCACAAGGGTAAACATAAACAGCTCACCCTCGAGCAAGGTGATCAAGGAGTCTCCTTTTTTCAAGGAGGTATCAAAGTTTAAAAAATTCACCAAGACCAACTTTTTTCAGCAGAAAGAGCAAAGCCGGTGGGATTGTGTAACAAATAACGACTGGTTGATGTAGGCAAACTCTCACATACTGATGCTTTTACCCGGTTCTTCTATTGTCCACCAAAAGGATCTGCGGGCGCGGTTTCAATTTCGGAGAATGAAAAGTATAAAAGATCCTTTTTCTCTTCTTTTTTCCTTTTCTTCGTTCTTCCTCTCCAACTTTCTTTTTTCGCTCTCTATCTATTTTTTTGGCGGCACTCCATCACTACCTCTTTCTTTTGGTCACTACTATGATACACTACTTTATACCGTCTTTAGTTGTAGCTGCTGGCGTGGTCCTTGCACAATCATCCACTTCTGTCACTCAAGCATCTGCATCGGCTCCCTCAGCCAGTCAACCTACTGGTACTTCGACCACTGGATCAGCAATGGCACAATCATCACCTGCCTGGTTATCTGATGTCAAACCTTTACCTGGTAATGTACAATCGTATCCCAGTGGCACTCAAGTTCCTACTGGTCCGTTTGCAGGTGGCAACATCACATTACAAGGCTACCCTCCTGGATGGAAGTCACCACCCACCGATTCCCCTCAGGTGCAAGCTGCTTACAACTCAATCGATTGGTCATTGGTTCCGAACAGCACTGTTCAGTCTGGTAACAAGGATGGAACACCAAACATGTCAGGCTACGATGCTCAAAACGATCCCGAATGTTGGTGGACGGCCACTGGATGTACTACTCCTAAACATGAACATGTACCAGCGGATACCCTCAACTGTCCCGCAGTGGGAGATTGGGGCTTGGTAAGGATCGACACTATGAAAACGAAACCCTTGACTGATTCAATTACATTCATTTTCCTAATGTAGACTTATGATGATGGACCACTTACAGCCGAGGCCGGGCAATACGCTGAACCACATCTCTATGACTTTTTAGCCCAGCACAATCAAAAGGCAGCTTTGTTTTGTAAGTGAAAACATGATCGAACTTGAAGATAAAGAAGAACGTGATAAAGACAATATATGAATTCATGCATTCTCACTACTCCTTTTTTCGGTGTCCGACAGATATTGGATCGAACGTGGTAACTGCTCCCCTGGCGGCTCAGCGCGCTTTGGCTGATGGACACACTCTCTGTGTACACACCTGGAGCCACCCTGCTATGACTACTCAGTCCAACGAACAAGTGGTAGCCGAGCTCTATTGGACTTTGCGGGCAATCAAAGAAGTCACTGGTGTAACTACTCGATGCTGGCGTCCGCCCTACGGAGATGTGGATGATCGTGTGCGTGCCATTGCTAGCCAGATGGGCATGACGACTGTGCTCTGGGACGAGGACACCGACGATTGGAACATGCCAGGTAACGTGAACGAGAAAATATCTACAATGATCCCAAAGCAAAAAGACTCACATACTTTATACAGGCTCTGGCGGTGGCAGTCTCTCTCCAGAAACCGTGGATGGCTACTTTGAAAAATGGATCACAGCACGCAAAAACGGCACCGACAATCAACATGGTCATATTATCCTGCAGCATGAATTGAACGATGCTACCGTCACCATGGCGGAGAAATGGCTCCCTCAGATCCAGCAAGTCTTCCGAGTTGTCCCCTACAACCAATGCATGAACGTCTCTCAACCCTATTGGGAATCCAACTTTGTGTATCCAACCGACGCTAATCCTCATCCATCCACCACTACTTCCTCATCGCTACCTGCTCCAACAAACAGTATTTCAGCTGCTGGCGCGGGGGCTTCATCAACTTCTTTGAACACTTCAGGAACCAACTCGATATCACCCCTTTCATTCCCCGCCCTGGCCCTGGCCATTATGGCTGCCGCTTACTTTATGTAGATTCCCTCCCTTCACTTCCCCTATTACCCTATCATTTCCAGTGTATTCAATTGTAATGACTTGATATATCTTTATATATTGATCTTCGCCCCCCCCC
>LT552380.1:10788-29080 GCA_900079185.1 Absidia glauca
TTTTAATTTGATCTATGTTTATGTGAAATAAAAGCTGTTCTGAAGAAAAAAAAAAAGGGGCCCCATAATAAAATACTCTTTTGAAGCAACAAGTCAAAAACCTTCGTAGTAACAGCTGTGCCTTCCACCATCTCCAATCACTTTCACCTGAATCTGACGACTTGGACATCTATGGTGTCGTATCCACGCCTAATGCTTTCTTTTAAGACCCGTCAGATTGGTACTGTCGTATGTACCATCCCTCTGACGAGACCGGGGCTGTCTGTTTACACTTTTTTTCTCTTCACTTTATTAATTAAGCAAAAGAAAGCAAGCCGTCTGCTTTCTGCGTAATTCAGGTGCTTTCGAAACGTTTCAGATGGTTGTATTTGGGTAGCACTTCCCGAAGATATTCCAGATGTCGCGAATGCAATGCTGCCTGACCCTTGGAAAAAAAATCAATGAATTTTCAGATAATGAGTGACTTTGGAATTCTTTTTACATACAGGTAAAATGGCGCTTTGAGTTCTTCGACTTGGTTGATTTCCATAAACAACGACCATGTCGTCAATTGTTTCATTCATTTCAGTAGAACATGCTGCTCCAATTACGCAATGATTTCCAATAATGGTATTGCCTAGTACACGAGCTATAGAAGAGGAAGTCAGATTAAATGAACTAATGTCAGGGGAGTTGATATTCTTTACATCTAGTCCCAACTACGTTGTTGTTTCCTATTCTTGATCCTTCCACGTCTACATCATAGAATAGGTCTTATTAAACTATAGCCATACACAAATGACCAGCAATGAATTTATACTTACAGCAGCCTACTTCAAAAACATTCTCGTCCCCGATCACTAAAGGAGCTGCGTTCCTATAAGAACAGAGCATTACACTGTATGACTAATAATGTCTCAAATCAAGTGAACCTACTTATTAAAGATGACGGTATTTTCTTCTATGATGTTATTTTTGCCAATGTAGACAGGGCCATTTTCGGCTATAATACGACTTTGAGGATGAAGGACTGTCCCTACCGGAAGTGAAAGATGATCAGTCATATTTTATCGAAGGGAAGAAACTTCTTGAGTCGGTCGAAGGGAGTATTTGTTCGTACCTGCGCCTATAGACACTTCTCCTTTAAGTTCGGTTTCTTGACAAACGATGGTTTTAGGTCCAGCTGAAATGCGGTTCCTACAACGATAAATCAAGTCTAAGAATTTCATCTTCACAAAGATTCTTTAAAGCTATGTTGTTTCATGCTGCCAAGTGATCAATCGTACCTAGACATAGTAAAGGAAATTGCAAAGAAAAGAGAACAAAAATATTCTTCGCTATTGATCAAACACCCTCTAAATGTAGCTTTTGTTTTAAACCCAGTCTGGCTGGTGAATTAAGGTTGAGAGGCCAAGACAATAAAGTGAAGAAGAGACGAAAGATGATTTATTGAAGTCCCGACTTTGGGTACATATTATAATGTTTAGATCATCCCCCCGTTTAAAAATAAGTCTATCGTAAAAAGTGAAGAGAGGGGTGATGTGAGAAAAAACTAAATCTAACTAACTATTCTATAAAAGGTTTGATCCGTTCAATGTGAACATTTGTCAAAATCTTGCCATTTGGATCCTTGAGGTTGACTATGGTGGCAGATATCGTTGCTGTCACTTGCAAGGGTCCGGTCCAGTTGAACATGAGTTTCCTTGACCTTGTCTTGTTCGAGTGTTGATGATTGAACAGGAGGACTTGGTCGCCAGGCTGGTACTTGTTCGTTTCCTTGACGTCCTTGTTGCCTAGGTGCTGGTGGATCAAATCATAAGCGGAGTCCAATCGTTGCTGGAGACTTGTTGCAAAATGATGTTCGGCGTAGACCTTGTTGTCCTTGTTGTTGGCGGTGTTGCGATCGATAGTGACCAATGGAGTTCGTGGGTGTCGACCGTGGACCAAATAGAAAGGTGTAAAATTTGTTGCCAGATGAGGAGTGGTGTTGTATACAAACTGCAGTAGGCGTAAGTGGATATCCCATTGCTGCTGAATGATGTCTTGGTTGGTGTAACACAAAATCAGATTCTTCAGAGTTTGCATGAATTTTTCGACTATGCCGTTTGATTGAGGGTGCATAGCTGGTGCGAATAGTTGCCGGATTCCCATGAAGTTGGACAGGTGTTCGATGAAGCTTGATGAGAATGGTGGGCCGTTGTCGCTAAGGATTTCCTCGGGTACTCCATGTTGAAGGATGAAGTTTTCGTACACGATCCTGGCGCATTCGATGGCTGTTGTTGAATGAGTCGGGTAGATGTGCACGTACTTGGTGAAGGTGTCCATGATGACCAATATGTATCGGTGGTTGTTGGCAGATTGGTGGATAGCGCCGAAGAAATCCATTGAGATGCGTTGAAATGGATACGAACCACTAGTAATACCTTCATGATGTTGGACCTTCCTTGGAGGCTTGATGTGTTGGCACAGCTTGCATTTCTTGATCCAGAGTTTCACATCTTGATGCATGGAGGACCACCAGAAACCAGATTGCAGGATGCGCTTGATCGTTTTTGTTGTACCAAAGTGACCAGAGAATTGGGATCCATGATACTGACCTGTGATTTCCGAGGTGAGGTGTCCAGGTATGACCATTAGCGTGCTGTTTCTTGATGAATGCTTGTATAGGATGCCGTCTTCCAAGTAGTAACCCCGATGGTGATCAACGTTGGTAATGATTTCCTGCAGATGTTGATCTTTGCCCTGTTCGGAGTTCCAATTTGTATTTTCGCTGACTTGTGTAACCGAGTGGATGCCTGGAAGTGGATGCCTGGATAGTGCATCGGCCGCACAGTTGCTTGAACCTTTGACGTAGATGACCTTGATATTGAATTGATTCAGGAAGATGGACCACCGCCAGAGACGTCCTTGCCTTTCTTGCTTGGTGTCCAAGAGCCAAACCAGAGATGAATGATCAGTATAGACAGTGACCTCAGAGAATTCCAAGTAGTGCCTGAATTTCTTCACCGCCCAGTAGATAGCCAAAGCTTCCAATTCTTGTACGGAATAGTTCTGCTCAGCTGGAGAGAGAGATCTGGAGGCGAATGACAGAGGATAAGGTGAGTCAGATGATCGTTGACAAAGGATTACCGCTATCCCTTTGGATGAAGCCGCATCGGAGTGAAGTTCAAAAGGAAGAGAGAAGTTGGGTTGCCGGAGAATAGGTAAAGCTGCCAAATCTTGCTTGAGTTCTTCGAATGCATCTTGCTGCGATTGGCCCCAGTGGAAATCTTGATCCTTTTTCTTGAGCTGGCGGAGTGGAGCTGACTTGATAGCGAATCTTGCCAGGAACCGATGGTAGACGTTGCACATGCCTAGGAAGGATTCGACTTGTTTGATGTCCGTAGGTGCAGGATATTTGATGATGGGTGCCACTTTGTCCGGATCCGAGCGAATGCCTTGAGAAGATGCAATAAATCCAAGAAATTTGACTTCAGGTACCGCAAATTGACATTTGGAGATCTTGATTGAGAGATTGGCTGCTTGCAGTGCGTCGAGTACCAGACGGATATGTTCCAGATGATCTGAGATGGATGAAGAGTAGATGAGTATATCGTCCATGTAAACTGTACAGCATTTCCATTTGAGGTGGGCCAATACACGATCCATAAGATGTTAAAAGACCGCCGGTGCGTTACACAGACCAAAGGGCATGACGTGAAACTTGTAGGTGCCATTCCTGGTGGTAATTGCTGTTTTATGCTGATCTTCCTCCTTGACCGGGATTTGCCAATAGCCGCTTGCGAGATCCAATTTGGTGAAGATATTTGCTTGACCGATCGATTCGAGAGCTTCGTGGATTGCCGTGAAGGAGTAATTGATTCGCTTGGTGACCTTGTTGAGATTTTTGAAGTCGCCAACCAGTCGATACGAACCGTCCGCCTTTGATACCATATGAGCCGCTGATCCCCATTCAGGAAAGTCCACAGGAGAGATGATTCCAAGATCCAATAGTTCCTTGATTTCAATGTCCATTTTGTCCTGAAGTGCCGGGTGTAAACGCCTAGGAGGTACGTAGATTGGCTTGTGATCGTCCGTGTCAATGGTAAATTCAATAAGGTGTGTCACCGAAGGCTTCTTATTGTTTTCGGGAATGATCGCGGAGTGTTGTTGGATGAGCTTGTGGATTTGCTGCTTGTGACGATCATCCACGACCGAAGTGCCGAAAATGTTGTTAACCTGAGAGGAGATCGATACCGAGAATGGTTTGTTGTTGCCATCCGAGAAGACCAGTTGCTGCGTTGATGTGTTGATGATCCCATTTAGAGCCGTAATGAGATCCCAGCCGATGACCATCTCCTTTGGAAGCCCCTTGATTACATGGAAAACGACGGTTTTGCCAAAGATGACCAATTGTGCCATTCCCATGGTTGACGCCTTGTTCTTGTTTATATCTTGGTATGTAATCGTGTTGGAGGTGTTGATCGGCAACTTCAAACGGTGACAAGTGTCAGAATTGATAGCGGAGATTTCTGCACCTGTATCGATTAAAGCTTTGATTTTGAAACCCCGCACATCGAGATTGATGTGAGGTGATTGAAGCTTGGTGGCTGAGACGTGGTGGATTGAAGACGAGGTCCCCTGGTCGTTGGAATCGGGTGTCACTGTCGCAATGTTGTTGTCGGCCACCATGGCGTGCATGTTGCTGTTGATGTGGTTGCCCTGCTTTGCCTTTTCCCGTCTGTTCTTGAAGCACTTAGTCGTCTTGTGCCCCACTTTGTTGCAGTGATCGCAGATAGGTTTGCCGTCATCAGTCCAAGCCATTTTGAGGTTAGCTGAACCAGATGCGTTGGGATTGTGACGCCTTTGCTGATTTTTGTGTCGTCCTTGGTGGCTGGCATTGCGATCCCTGTTGTTGCGATATTCGCCACGGACGTAGTCGAATTGATAGTCCATAGTGTCAGAATTGGTGTGGGTCGCTTGTTGCTGGGTTGGTTGCGGGTCGTCCATGATGTGATCCATATGCTGGAAAACGGGAAAGTTGTCGTTTTCTTGTTGCATGTCCTGAGCGTTCTGCATTATCGAGGCGAGAGTTGTCGAATTGTTGTTGGCTCCCGCGAGTCGAATTGCCAGAAGCACATATCGAAGTGATTGCGAGTGAAGCGACCTGATGTAAATAGGAATTAATTCAGCATCAGGCTTCGTGGCGTGCAAGTCCTTGACGATGAGTTCGAAGTTGGTCGTGTGTTCAGCCACCGAGACAGTTGGAGGTTGTACGAGCTTCTTCAATCTTGACATGGTTTCCCCATCCTCCACGTGCGCGGGTCTACCAAAACGAGTGAGAAGAGCATTGGTGTATTGATCCCAATCGACCAAGATGGATGGATGGAGTTTGGATGCATATATTTGGATGGATGATGGCAAGAGAAGCATGGATGGGCGGATGCACATCTGGAGAGGGACATGGTAGCTGTCGGCCAGTTGTCGATAGTTTGTAAACCAGGCACGAAGACTTGTTTTAGGATTGTATTTGACCACCGGAAGTTCTTTAGCAGTATTTAGGAGTAGCCAATTTGAGAAATCCGAGGTGGTGGGGTGTTGTTGATCTGTTGACATGTTTATATTAAGTTTGGTAGTCTCACCATGAATTAAGGTTGAGAGGCCAAGACAATATAGTGAAGAAGAGACGAAAGATGATTTATTGAAGTCCCGACTTTGGGTACATATTATAATGTTTAGATCACTGGCATGGTCTGACTGACAGCTGACAGCATCTCCAGGCCAATGTTACATATGAGCCTTTATAATAGATTCAATAAACTAAAGACGTAGAAGACAAAACTAAAAAAATTACTGTGAATGCAAGTTATACGAATTTGTAGGAGCTAAATAGCCAGTTTTCATAAAGGTATAGATAGAATGGGGCAATTTTTAGTCGAGTATGCCGGAAAGCTTTGTTGCACACATCTAAGGGAGAATTTGGGATGATTACAACCAAGACTTGCTTGTAGTCTTTTCTATTTACCTTAAACCAAATGGCATCGTTTTCTTGGCCGCAAGTCGAGGCCACCTGGATCAAAGAATTGATCTTCTGCACATATTCCTCCATCACAGGCTTCATATCCTCTGGATCAAGATCATAAGCTTTAGATACCATCACGTCAACTTGTTCGACGATAGCTTGCCCTTCAATCATGAGCTTATCTGATAAAGTGCACCGCTTCAAAATTTTCTGGAACAAGAGATGAGTCAAACCAACCAAAGAGGCGCACTTTTTCGCAACGCCTGCATCCACTTCTACATCTAGATCCATGTCGTCGTCAAATGCGGTAGTATCGTCCCCCGCGTTGCCATTGTCAAGATCGCTGTTGCTGGAACGTTCCATTTCGTCTGTTTCATGTTTGGCGTCAGTTAATGTTTCCATCAATGCCTTCCATTCATTAAAAACAGCTTGTCGATTGCTCGCTGGTAATGATGAGGCTGATTTACACGTTTCCCAAAGCGCGGCGGTAGAAAGCATGAATGGCGAGGAGGACATTGATGGTGGTGCTTTTGCTGGATCCATGAAACTGACAAGCAGACTGATAACCCCACGTAATAATCCATCCACCAGGCTTTGATACGCCTTGCGGTATGTGTTGATATCCAACTGGTGGTTTTCTTTACCGCTTGACGGAATGTCATAGTAGAAACCGATAATACGATAAAGGGTATTGCTCATTTCTATTTCCCCAAGGAAAATAGTAGAAGAAGTCATGGGTTATTTTTATCCTTCACTCCAGGCTCAAGGTTTTGTAGTCGTTTCAGCTCTTCATATTACCGTCAATCATTTTGATGGCATCCTGTGGTTTTCTAGGCGGTTTGCAGGCCAAGGTCAATTTGGTGGCATCATGTGAGAGGATCATACATAGCTTTTGCATATTATCTTGAAGCTTGGCCTCATTGAACGATCCGTTGTCTCGGTCAGCTGCTATGGTCTCGTCGACGTTGCAAGCTGCCATGGCTTTTTCGAGCTGTTGTTGATCCTTTCCATTAAGCTCTTTGAGGTTCGAAGCTAACAACAAGTAACTCTTCTGCAGTTTTTCTACGTACCATAACAGTGTAAACATCTTTGCGGATTGTCTTCTCTCCACTCTTATCGCGTACCTTGAAAATCGGATTCAGTTGTCATTGTTGGTCATTCAGTAGAGTGGAAGAAAAGTTTCTCCATGGTTTGTTTTTTTGTTTTTTACTTTTTTTCGGGAATCAAATTATTGAGTTTCAATGGGCATTTGATACAACTCCACTGAAAAAATTTATTTGCGTGCGACAATAATTCCAAGAGGTGCGATAGAATGGAACTTTCAATATCGAGAATAAGAAACCGAAGATTCATTCGGGTTTGAAGCGGACGGTGTGACGGACAACTGGTGTGACGGAAATGGTGTAGAATTTGATGGTGATGGTGATGGTGATGGTGATGGTGACAGTTGCTGGCTTTGCTCATGCTCCGACAGTGTCGATTGAGAAGAGGGCATAGCGGACAGAAACCGTCGCACGGCAATGATAGTCCACATACATGCCCGGCATTTGAACCAAAGAGATGAAGGCGGTTCAATCTTTGTCACACCCAAATGTTGTAGCATCGCTGATGATTCTTGCTCACTACAAAATCGTTCAGGAAGACCCTTTAATACAAACAAGTGCCTATTCCGATTTTGCTATCCATACCATGACTCTAGTGCTGCATTGGCAAGCAAGAGATATCGCTTTTGGAACAAAAGATCATCCCTGTGCCGAGCATCTATTCGCTGTTGTCGCTCCACCTTTTCTACCAATTTCAACATATCTGGTTTGCTCCTGTTCTATAAAAAACAAGGAGGAGTCGAGAGTGTACGTTAGTAAATAGCACTCAAAAGCACCAGTCCAAGTGAGTGTGACTCACCTCACTGGGACTATGGATAGACCCCTGCACCCAATCTTCTAGCTCCTTATCCAGTGTGAGTTTACGTTGACCCTGCAATAGTTCTTCCATCAAACGTTTCTCCTGACGGCATTGAACCAATGTGTCATGGGTTCTTTGTAGGGCACTGAGAAGTTGTTCGTTTTCCTTTTGAAGGTGCCGCACGAGGAATTTATATTCGTCTTCGTCGTCTTGACTATCAATATCTTGTTTCTAAGACAACAAGGGGTGGGTGAGTTGGTGGTATTTCAAACAAATATACGAGAGCGCACGAACTCTTACCTGCTTTGGACCCATCAAAGGTTTTGGCCGAGACAGCGCACGCTGTGGTTGATGAAGGCGTCGCTGGTATTGCTGTCGCTGTTGGATCAGCAGCTGCTCAGAGTGCTACAAAGTGAAAAAGTCAAGAGAGCCATCCATCCAACAGTAGATGTTCACTTACCAGAGTTCCGTTACCTCTATCTTCACACTCATCAAACAAGGTCTTCGGCCTGACATAAAACTGACTTGCTGACCTTCGATCAGTTTCACCAGAGATTAAGGACGACTGAGCGAGCTCTTTATGAAAAACTACCTGTGAATAGATACTGTGATCACTCTCCACCGTAGATCCAGGGACCTCAGTAGAGACGGTGGGTTTCTGTATCTGTTGCTCATGTCCCTGCTGTTCTTTTAACGATAGCGATTGTGACATTGCAATAATGGAATCACATCTTCCACGAAGGAGAGCAGCAAAGTGCGACCCCATTTTCTTCGATGGAAATCCACGTAACTTCAACTCCCGCTGTGAATCGGGGGCGCAAAAATTTAGGATGGAAGTAAAAAATAAAAAGTGCGCAACCACTTTCGCAGCAAAAATTCCCTTTTTTCCCTAGCAGGTTAACTTTTTATCATCCATCAAAAGTAACAGCAACAATGTCTTATCGACCAACTCAGTACAACCAACAACCACCTCCACCTCAATATGGAACCTCACCTGCTCAACAGCATCAATACGGTAGTGCTCCTCCACCTCCTCAAGGACAGCAACAACAGCAAGGAACAACAGCTTATGGGTACTCTCAACAGTCTGGAAATTATGGTAAGACTAGGAGAACCGAAATAATTGACTGAAAATACTTGCTACTGATCCTTGGCTATGATTATCTACTATCTCTTCCGTCTAAATGTCCTGGTGATATTTCTAAGGTCGGCCACCACCACCACAGCAAGCTGGGGGCTACGGTAAGTACCAAATCCCCTCTAAACGTTAAATGAAGACGAAGAATGGGTGCAATATTGAGTAGCGTCTTGATCATTTAGGCCAACCTCCCCCTCCCCCTCCGGCTGGACCACCCCCTGGAACAAACGCACAACTCTGGACTTGGTTCAAGGCGGTAGATGCGGACAATTCTGGTCAGCTGACTGTAGATGAGTTGCAACGTGCTTTGATCAATGGGGATTGGAGCCCTTTCAATATCGAAACAGTGCGTACGATGGTCAATATGTTTGATGCAGGTAAGTCAACTGACCACGGCTATCCTTCGTAGGAGCTAATTAAACGATCCCTATAAATAGATAACAGTGGCACTATCAACTTTGATGAATTCAGTGGTCTATGGAACTACATTGAAGAATGGAAACGTTGTTTCCAAACCTTTGATAGGGATGGATCAGGTAGTGTAGATCGCTCGGAAATGCACCAGGCTCTCAAAGCATTCGGATTCAATGTGTCTGAAAAGTTTGTTGCAACACTGGTACAGAAATTTGATCGTTACGGTAAAGCGAAAAAGAAAAGGTTTGATAAAGTATCATCTTGAGAAATTGACTGGCTTTCATTCTTATACAAAAGGTACCACTAGTCAGTCTCGTACAGCAGCGGGTGGCAATGTCACATTTGATAACTTTGTACAGGCATGTGTCACTGTCAAAACACTAACAGATTCCTTCCGTGCCTTTGACACTGATCAAGATGGCTGGGTTCAAATTAATTATGAACAGGTATGAATATGATGTCGAATTCCGAGAAAAAATTTCGACAAGCTGATTGTTTGCCATTCTATGTTTGTGTGTCTAGTTCTTGGACTTGGTCGTACGACAACACGCTTAGTATTGGGTTGATAATGTAGTCAATAGCAACCAGTATACTTTGACTTTCTCATTCCCATGATCCCTCGATCGCTTTTGGAATAATAAAGGAGAACTGTGTGGCATTAGTATCGTAGATCTATTCGATAGTTGACATGATCAACGCTATTGCAATCCAAGACGAAATCTGGTCCCAGCTGTTTGTTTCTTTCTCCTGTTTCATCGATAAAAAATCTCCCCCATCCCATCTCGTATTACAAGACTGTCTTTCCACGAAACAACGGCTACAAAAACGGCCCACAGACATGATTGAAGATGTCATCTGCCCCCAATGCTCGCAGACGCCAGAAACGGACCATCATTTCTTCATTGGTTGTATAACTAAAGACCACGTTTGGCTAGACCTTTGGCCCGGTCCCTCTCTCCCATCACCCCAACCAGAAATATGGCAAGCCATCATAGACCCTGCGCACAACGCGGACGACCTTCTGAGCTGGATAGGCAAAGTCCTGTTGACGATATGGACACACCATTGGCACTGCCATCACAATAACATCGAATGGAACAAGGAAGCGGCCATTGCCGCTTCCCATAGAATAGTATAATTCTTTCCTGCTGTCATTTTATCAATTAATTAATTAATTATATTAAATAAAAGGTCTTCATACAAAAAAAACCCCCCCCCATCTCGTATTTTACAGTGTATTCTCTTTCTTTCTTTTTTAGCTCTCTGGCTGGTTCTACATTTCCCTCAAGGCCAAAGAGTGCTCATAAATATGCATAAAGTCGCACAGTTTTATTAGGGATGCATTATAACCTTAACTAGCAATGATCGTAGCCTCCACCACCAGGGCCCACATTTGCAATACAATGGTTGAAGCATTCGTCGCGCCTGCGGTTACACCATTCCCTTTGCTCATCGATACAAGATTGAATGCAATGAGAGTTGCCATAGCAATGCTCCTGACATTGCCGGATCTTGGGACCCAGATTTGAATAGCAATGACGAACGTCTTCACGGCATCGAACCCAGCAGCTACAATCCGCAGCTAACGCAGTAGAAAAAGTCAGCGTTAAACTAGAAAGCAAAAGTGCAAGCTTCATTGTGATTGTTGTTGTCTCGAATGAACAGGGAAGCCGGAACAGGGAAGACAGATAGGTCTTTTATACATTTGATTGAGTACTCGGAAGGTTTCTGTGAGTGATGTGTCTCTTCATGTACTTCCTCGGTGATTCCACTCCTTTGTAGTTGATATATTCCACTCGGAGATGGCGTAGATTACAAACTTAACCGACTTTGTCTCATCAGAAAATGAGCATGCACCGACATCTTTGTCCAATATCTCTGTGTAATGTGTTGCTTTATGCGTTCAAAAAAGACTAAGCGGATATGAGGTATTGTGATACAGGGAACGTTATAATTAAATCAATCAACCAAAAAGTGTAGTGAAAACCAAGTAAATATTGAGACTAATCAGGAATCCAGCAACTAATCCAGCGATAGTGAGCACTAATGATGAATTGGCATATGTCAGCGGATCAGGCCAGCTCGGCAGTACCAGGAGATCACCCATATCGTCACGATAAGGATTATTGACAAGTGAGGTGGATGGCGAAAAGTCAGTCATACAAGTAGCTTCTTCGTCTTCCTCTAGTATACCCATGCTATTGTTGATCTCCTCCTGATGATGCAGGAACGGTTCCTGTTGTTCATGATCGACGCCATGCCTTGATTTTAACATTACTGTCGCTGATAACAAACTTGCCATTTTTCTGATCCAGGACCTTCCTTTTGACACTGACGTGGTTGTATCTGCTGGTTGCTGTTGCTGTCGTTGTGGTTGAGCAGAGAGATCGGCAGCTCCAGGGTTCTTGGCAACAGGTTTTTTTATTAGGTCCATTTTCATGACTTCAGGAGATGAAGTGAACCATACCAGTGGGACGACAGCAAATGGTAACTGGATGGATAGTGCGACTTGACTTGCTACCAGCATTTGGCTCAATCCAGAACGACCTGCCCAGCAGGCTGCCACCATGGCCGGCACTATAGCAATACCCCGTGTCACCAATCTCCGTAGCCACGGCCGGGTAGTCATGCCGAGAAAGCCACTCATTACCACCTGTCCTGCCAAAGTTGCTGTTAGGGTGCTGGATTGACCCGCGCAGAGTAGTGCGATCGCAAATACAAAGGCCGCTACACCCCCAATGTATTGCTTTAGTAGATCATGTGCATCGAATAGATCGGTGATGGTCGATGAGGTTGTTGAAGTGGATGTTTGATGGAAATTGGCGGAAGCGACCACTAGAATGGCCGTGTTGATGAAAAAGGCAAAGAAAAGAGCGACTATGAGATCAACAAAGCTGTAGTGCAGATTAGTGTCGATCTGACTAGCGATGTGATTGCGCAACTCAGTCATATTTTGTTGATGTTGTTTGTGGTGCTCAGTGGCCACAATGACAGCTCCTTCAGGGGTCGTAGCTGCAGTGGTGGCTGTTGATGACTGTTCTCCTTCACTGGATGATCCGCTTACAGAATAAGGGTTGAAAGCATCAATATCTTCTTCGTCTTTTCGGGCGTCATCGTAGTCCTCGTTGCGGCGTGGATTAGCTGTCATGGTGATAGTGTCGTGATCCTTGGATGTTTTTTCAGCGCGTACCGAGTCATTATCTTCTTCTTTGATGGGTCCAACGATGTCGTTATCTACCAGAGTAGGCCGATCCGACCGCCAAACGTGACATCTCGATTGTACAATGAAGGAGTGCAAGAATAGATTATGCGGCATGACAGTGGCGCCAATGATGCCAATGGCCACATATAAGCATTCTGGGTCCTTTATGATGTCTGAAGACGGCAAAAATCCACGCATCACATCACTCATCACCACCGGCGAAAGTGTCAGTTCGATAACAAAGCAGACTCCGACCGCAGTGACTAGGGCCATCACAAACCATTCGAAATATTGTACCGCCTGTATATCATGATGTTCTTCGCTGTTGCTTTCTTCCTTGTAAAAGAGTAGAATGATGAAAACATCGGCAGCAGTGATGGCCACACCAACGGGAAGGGAGAGAGACGGAAATAATAGCGTCAATGCAATAGCGCTGCCAATGACCTCGGCTACATCAGTGGCAATGATGGCAATTTCAGCGAGTACATATAGGAAGAGATTCAACCTTCGTGATAGATATTGTCGAGAGGCAGCGGCAAGATCCAATCCAGAAACTGTTCCTAAGCGGATCGCTAAATTTTGTAAAAATATGGCAATCAGATTTGATACAAGGATGACAAACAGTAAGGTATACCCAAACTGACTACCACCCAAAAAATCAACACTCCAGTTCCCGGGATCCAAGCTATTTGAACAGATAAGTCTGAATGTTTATATGAAGAAGGTGCTTTCAACTTGTCACACTTACTATCCCACTGCAATCATGAATCCTGGTCCAATGTACTTTGCCAAACGTCGCATGTAAGCGCCTGCCTTCAAGAACTGCTTAAACACCATGTCTTTGCCGATTTACAGTATTGATAGCGAAAGGAGTGAGTGGAATGGAGAGTGAAGGAAGGAAGTAACTACAATACAGTAGTATGAGTGGGTGGAAAAGGAGAAAAAAAGGAAGGGTTGATTGGAATGCTAGTGTAGTTTTTTTCGCTTTTGTGTTACTCAGGGTTTCTGATGCGCTGTATCAATTAGTCGGTGGTAGCTGATTGGCGAATTGAAGCGGGGTTGGAATTTGAACAGGCAAATGATCAATGGTCTTTTTGCACCGTGTTCAAACTTGTAATTTTAAGGTGAATTATATTTGAAGAAGCCAATATTGCCAAGTGAAAAGTAGAAGCCGTATTTTCTATCATTACCTGGTGAAGTCCTCTGGTATTTTGCTACAAGTGGACGAGGCACAGGATAAATTGGCGAGGATACATGATCACGTGACCGACTCCTGAATCATCATATTGCTCAGTCCGCCCTCTTCCTTGCATCGCCTCCAAAGATCAGACACACTAAGTATCATTTTTTACAATGTGACTTTTTTGCTTGATTGATGCTTCGATTCGCTTAAGCTTCCATAACACCCACACTCTCATCCTCCCCGTCCACTCTTGAAGACGGAGGGAAGGAGGAAGGATATACAACCATTTTTTGGAGACTGATTTATAAACGGGGTGGGGGTATACTTGAAGATAAACTGCAGTACATAAGATATTCCAGAGAGTTCACTTTATCGAAACATGAACGGCACGGAAGCTACCTGAGAGAATAGAAAAACATCTGATGGTGATCATTTTACTCAATGTGTCCTTTTTGGAAAATTAGTCTCGGTTCAAACTCAGACGAGCTTTTTATGACGATGGAGATGTGCACAGCACTGATTTTGGAATGAAACGCTTCTTCCTCATCTTTAATGTCGTCCTCGTTCAAATGTAAACTAGAACCTCATTATCATATACCAACGCCAGTGCTTTCCATCTTGGTTGGAAAACTACCGAGAAGCACCACCACCACCGCTGTCCCTCCTCTTACCGCCGATCAACCTGCGACATCAAAATCCAACTTGAAGCAATCCAATCGAGGTAAAGAGAAACAGTTGGTTTTCACGAATATAAACTCACTCCTGAGTCGCTGTATCTGTATTTCATAGTCGATTCTTGGGATAAAGAATGGAGTTGGGGTATAGACGACGTAAGTAACCCAAGAGGAAACACATCACTGGGCACTCATTTCAATGTGCTGTTGACGCTCCAGGACAAAGCTTCTTCAACAGCACCACATTCAGAGCCAGCATCAGAGTCACCATCTTTACATGCATCTTCCTCACCGCTACCAATACAGTCTGATTCAAAGGGATCAACGTCTGCATTGTCAACAGTAGCGACTAATACTACCTCGTCTCCGTCTTCTTCCTCTCCGTCTTCTTCCTCTTCTACCACTTCCATCACTTCCACCTGCTCTTTTTCACCTCCTGTCCTTGCCGCTCCCATTGGAAAGGAAGCGTATCTGGTTTCCGCCTCAGCAGCAGGGAAATACATTGCTATGGCCTATCAACGTAAGTTTGTAGTCGTGGCACTTCATCCTGATCAAGGGGAATACATCGTCATTGGCCAAGGTTCAGGTTGCTCAGAAAACGATAGTGACGAACGGATCACTAGTATACTATGCCTTCCTTTATTTGTGCCATCCACAAGGAAAAAGTAAGCTCAGTTCAAGTAACAAGAAGTGGAGGACTCACTCCTCTCCTCTTTAGTCAACTCTTTATTATGGTTGGGTATAGTACTGGCTGGCTTCGTGTGTATTCTTCTGTAAGTCAAATGCGTGACTGAATGCAAGATGACATAAACACTAACTAAGGGTGTACATTTTTTCTAGACAGGGACGTTATTGACAGCGCAATTATTGGAATTATCGCCTATCATTTCCATTAAATTGCGAACCCCACCACCACCTCACCTAACTCGGCCGTTCTCATCATCATCATCATCATCGCCCGCACCACCGCCACTTAATAAACACCAAAAGTCGAAACAACAGCAACAACAGCCAATTTATGCGAACAATGTGTCTGGTAGCACACGCCACTCTCACCACCACCACCAATTCTATCATCAGGACGACGAGGAGATCACTTTACTCTTTGAAAACAATCGAGTGGTTAGCATCGACGGACAAAGTCTTTGGATGGTGCTGAGGGTATGCGATGGACAACGGGAAAGTGGGATCGATGCTTCCAAGATGCAGACTGCGTTTACATACAAGAAATGGCAATTGGACCGGCAGGAAAAAGTACGTGACATTATATCCCTTGGACCTTCGGTGGCACCCTCATCACCTTCTTCTGATCCCTCTATGTTATTGGGTGGAGGGGGTGGACGAAGTCTCCGCATGGGTTCTTCTTGGTGGTGGTGGTCTACAGCAACAGCAACAGCTATGGGTGCCACTGGAGCAGGGGCTAGCAGTGGTAGCAGTGGTGATACCACAGCAGCAATGACAGCAGCAGCGCTTTACTCTCTTATGTTGCCTTCTTCATCTTCGTCTTCGTCCTCCTCGTCGTCTTCCTCTGCTTCTTCTTCCTCTTCCATCTCATCCGCGTCTGTCTTATCTACCGCAACAGCATCACAGTCTCCTGCACCACTATTTGCTGAAGCGACTTCTCGATATATTGGCGTAGGAACGCATCCAATGATTAGTTTTTATGCCACCCATGAAACAAATCGTCCTTACATGTCTGCTGTGTCTATGGCGTCCTATATGGTTTCTCGTGTAGCCAGTCCAGTCTTCTCGTTTGCCAAATCATGGTGGGCGGGAACAACAACAAATAGTAGTAGCAACAGTAATCATCATGATGATATACTGTCCTCTTCGCCCGGATCAGCAACGTCGACATCGCCTCTTTCATCTTCACCATCACAGAATACTAAAACACCGTTTGTGCCGGATATGCCGGCCCCTCCTCAAGTCATCGAACCAGCATCCACGATTCCGTCATTATTACACTTATCCGATCCAGGGCGATCGATCCAATCCGTTGTTGTCGCTCCTCCCTTCCAGCACAGTCAACACCATACTTTGGCAGCCACCAGCGATGCTTTGGGCAGAGTCATTCTGTGGGATATCCAGCAAGGGCAGATGATTCGGATGTGGAAAGGCGTCCGCGATGCGCATTGTGGATGGATTCAATACAAAGACGAAGATAGCATAAATCCAATGCTCCAGCGGCCCCGCTTGCTTCTGTTTCTGGTTATCTATTCGGCGCGACGTGGACTGTTGAAGGTGTATCAAACACGGCATGGCGCTTACGCGCATCACCAACAACAGAAACCAGTGGGGGTTTTTCATGTAGGACCTGGCTGGCACCTTGTGGCCTGTGCGCATGAACCTCTAGGAAGCAGTATGGTCAGTAGTGGGAGGAAGAAAGCGGCCATGCTACAAGGTGGAGAAGAATGTGGTGTCTTGTCCACTTGTTTGTTGATCAGTCCACATGGTGAAGTTCGGAAAATTACCATTTTACCTTCTTCTTAGTTTAGTACACGGTAGTTTTTTCCCTTGTTGTCAAATTGTTAACCTCCGCTTTCGAAATAAATGAAAATTTATATTGCAGCGATACTTGGTCAGCCGTGCAATTCTTACTCCAATCCATACCGACGTCACTTACATCAACAACTACTTATACAACAAGTTTCCCTGCACCGAAGAACGGTATATCTCAGTGTCGACTCTTTGCCCGATAGCGTGGAAATGGACAACTACCCTGTAGAAGTACTAAACTCATTGGAATTTGGAAATCTACCCGCCCGCACCCTCAAGTTGAAAATCGGATGTCCTGCCATGCTCCTGCGAAATCTGGATCCAAAGAGTGGGTTACACACGACTAACTTGTAGGGCCTTTGGCTCTTCTGTGATCAACGTGGAGATCACTTCTAACTTCCACAAAGGGCAAAGGGCACTGATCCCTTGGGTGAAACCATCTCCAACAGCATCGACATTCCCCATCCCAATCCTGCGCAAGCAATTCCCGGTCACCCTGTCATTCGCCAGCACAATCAACAAGGCCCAGGGTCAAACCTTCTCGCGGGTTGGTATCTACCTGCCATCTGATGTTCTTTCCCATGGACAACTGTATGTCGCCATCTCTCGGGTAGGTAACCCTTCTGCACTGAAATTCTTTTTCAACAAGCCTCTCTCCCCCGGTCAAACCAAGTATAAACCAGCAAATGGTGGTATACAAAGAAGTGTATAATAGACTTGAAGGAAGATAGGATAGATAAAAAAGGCTTTTATTAGTGATGTTGTAAAATAAAGTAGAAGTAGAAGTAGTCTGAAGAAGTTGTAATAAAGATCGATGTTTGTAAAAAAAAGTTACCCGCCTATCACTTCAGAAATACAGAGCCCACCACACGTCCGCACCCGAGAGGGCTACGACTTGCCGAAGCGCTGACGAGCGGGGTCAAGCGAATCCCCGAAGCGCAGCGTAGGTAGCTTTCGCTCTCCGTGAAGTGCGGAGGGTAAGGCTAGTGAAAAAAAAATTGCCGGTTTTTCGTAATCCCTTGAGCCCGATCCCTATTTCAGGTGCATGTCCATTATGTCCTGGTGCCAGAGAGCCGGTATTCGTTGCCATCCCATTCGATCTACTAAGAAACAAAGGAGTGAGAAGGATTGAAATACCCAGCATTTGCCATTAAAGGGCTTTGAATAGAGGTCAAGCTGTTCGCGGTGCGGTGCTAATGTCGCTGAAAAGGTTTAGGAGACAAACTTTGACTTTGTACATGCCGATTTATTTTGATCCCACTCCCCGCAAAAAAAAAAAAGAAAAAAAAAAAAAAACCCCCCC
>LT552380.1:34085-49060 GCA_900079185.1 Absidia glauca
ACCATACCACAGCTGTGCTGGTGATGGATCACGGTGGTTTGGCCGGCATATTCACAACGTAAGAGAGAAAGTAAAAAATTGAAGAATGGCACTAACTAATCATACACTTCCTTTTTTTCTTCTTCTTTGGGAATCTATAGTAAGGACATTGTAAGAAAGAAGAGTCCTGTACTAAGGTGTGACAAACTCTGAGTATATTTTTCCCTTGTTAGGTGCTCCGTGTCATTGCTGCAGGACTACAACCCGATAACTGCTCAGTAGTTAGAGTCATGACCCCACATCCTCGCTGCTGTCTTCCATCAACTACGATTCTTGAGGCCCTGAAAATCATGCATGGTAAAAATATGGAGGCGGAGAGAGTGTTCCCCCAAAAGCAAATTACTCACTTTTTTTTCTGTTTAGATGGACATTTTTTGAACCTGCCCGTGGTGGATGAAGACAAACACATCATTGGATTGGTAGATGTCCTTCGATTGACTTATGCCACACTAGAAAGGGTAAGACCGAGCTCAATACAGGATTCCACCTAAAGAAAGAGCACCTAATACATCTCCCTTATTATTATTATTTTTTTTTTGGCGGGGGCGGGTCTTAACAGATCAATGATATCGAAGGGAATGGCGGGGAAGAAGGTGCCAGTAAGTTTTGGAACAACATTGCTGCGTCAGGTGATCATACGACAGAGACGGACTCAGCGATCTCGGATTCACTATCCCAAGCAGCCAATTCACACATGTTCCGATCTCCTTCCACAACACCACAGCCAGATCCTATGATGATGATGCACCATTCACCCTCGTCACCTTATGCCGGCCACCTGGATCCTATGGATAACGACGATCTGATCCAACCCGGGGATAGTGCTTCTATGGTGACTCGCCAGCAACGACAAAAGGACGATAATGATATGGGTTCGGTACTTTCATCCACGGTTTCGACGGCAATGGGAGGCACCTTCTCGTTCAAGTTCAACTATGGATCAAAAACTTACAGATTCAGAAGCAGTGATCATTCTTTTGGCGATATCCGGGCAATTGTGCGACAGAAAATAATGATGGATCATCTCTCCCTGTCTCAGTCCTATGTGGCTATCCAGCGACAAGCGAAAAAATCCAATCCAGACAGCACTGAAGACGAGGAAGACGACAAGGAAGAGGACGAAGAGGACGATTCATGGCTGACAATCTCTTATGTGGATGATGAAAATGACCAGGTGTTGATGACCACCGATGCTGATGTACAAGAAGCGGTGCAGTTGACGAAGAAAATGGGCAGAGATCGTGTGCGGTTGTTTGTCCATGATACACTCTTAGAAAGCATGCCTGAGCCGCCTTCTGCTCAACCTACAGTAGCAGCCACACCATATACACCATCATCTCCTCCACCGCCACCACTACAACAACAGCACACATCATCATCATCATCAACACCATCAGTATCCTCATCGAAACCTTCGCCCAGTGTCGATGATAGTTCCGTTAGTCCACCATCTAGAAGCGCAAGCCGGCAGCAGAAAATGAAAACAAGATTGAATGTCCGTAGTAACTCGACAAGTGATACCGACGACGACGACGATGACGGCCAAGACGGCACCAAGAGAAGAGATTATGCAAAGGAATACAATCTCCCAATCCCGCAAGAACTGCTCTTGCCTGCGGCCGTGACATTCCTGGGTGTGGTTATTTTAGGTGTCTTCACTATCTCTAGACTGACAGGTGGCAGTACATCTTCCCGTTACTGAAAATAGCCTCCCCCCCTCAACTTTCCAATCCCTTACTTTCTTATACTTAACATGCACTTTACATATTTATGATCATTATCATGCTTTCCTAATCTTCACACAAGACAAGTGAAAAATAAAGCCTGTGGTTTCTTCCTTGATAGTTATGGGGACTGGGATGCCAGGCGGCGCCTGAATCTGGAATTGAAGTTTATTATTCCGGGCTGGAAAAGTCGGCTAAACATTTACGAACCGAGCAGATATACGGGGATGCGTCGTTGCGATAGTGCAAGTCGTTGCGATAGTGCAACAAATCGTTCACAATTTTTTCCTTGGGCAATGACCGATAGACAAGAGCGAACACGCAAATCCGCCTCAGCGATTGAAGATGCTTCTTCCTCAAATGATATGATGATATTTGGGTATGCCTCCAAGCTGTATCAAGATCCAGTTTTGGCGCACAAATTGACCACAGGTTACCTGATGGTTCCGTGGCAAAGTCTTACCATGGACAATCCGTTGATGCTGGATAGGTATTGTAAAGGAAGCAATCTTGACGACAGCTGCTAACTTTTTCGATCTGGGCGAAATCAGGTACGACGTCCGACATTTGATTACAGATGATTTTTCCTCAACTGAGAGTCAGCCAACCGTAGCAGCATCCCGAAAGCGACAACACAGTCTGGAAGAGGAAGAAGATCCAGCAGAATATGATATGGAACGGTATGCAGATTTGGGTGCGGAGGAAGAAAAGCTCTTGTTTTATATGGATGATACCGAAGACCGGAGCTCTTGTATTGGTAATAATTCACCTGCGCACACTCTCCTTCATTCCCTTGAAGCCTTTTTTTTCAACTAACAACCTCTTGTCCTTCTTCGTGTTTGATGTGGATGACAGAGAAGCACAAACAGCGACGAAAGAGACAACGCTCAATGGACCCCAAAAAAGATAAAACCATTCAATACCATTATGATTACAGCGCCGCTGATCCAATGACACTCACAATTGCTGAACGATCCAAAGATATTCAAAAAACGGCCCAGCGTTATGGTATTCCATTATCTAGTACAATCGTTTTACCTCCCAGCCAAGACCCAACAAATCCAGCACAATCTATCGATTTGATTGACAAGACCGCACAGACCATTCTTCATCATGCCGCCACACAACCTTTGAATGTTTGTGAAATACAATTTCAGGTCCGACACTGTCAAGATCCTCGCTACGATTTCCTTGGCAAACAGCATGCCTATTATCATTTTTACCGGCATGTGCTTGACTATCACCGTCAACGACGACCTTCTGCGCCAGTACCTAGGGCGACCTTCACGAACAACGCAGCAAGCTCTAACAATTGTGGATTGGTGGACTATGGAAGTAGCGACGACGATGACGACTGTCAGGTAGTAAAGCAAGAAGAGCTTTTGCCATCAAGGTGAGACAGAAAAGTAGCAACACTCTTATCCTTTGCTCATCCATACATCCTTTTTGCACTTCAACCAGTGACATTCTTCCAGTCATTCTCAAGACAGCGAACACGGTCGCCAAAGTGGGGTTGGATCTGGAACAGAAAATAAAACGACTTCGAAGGGACGATCCTACCTTTGGATTCTTACAACCTCAGCATGCCTATCATCCTTATTACCGCAGAAAACTAGCCGAGCTTTCCTCGTCGTGATAATTGATAGGCTAGTAACATAGAGATAGCAGATGCGTATGAATAACGCTTTCTCCAACTGTGTGATATGACCATTGCTTTCCCCTGACCAAAAAATCCAACCTCTTTGATAACTCCAACATTGTCGCTGGATGTATGGTTTTTTAGTCTGTTCTTGGTTTGAACGTCCGATCAATGCAAACGTCTCGCACACAATCAAGGTGGTTTTTATTTGATGATATAGAAATGATGGAGAAAATGTGCGACTAGTTCGATAGAAGTATATGTAGGCGGCAGGGTGGAGAGGACACAGATGTGACATGGTAGGGCGAATGCATATGAGTGACAAGCCCCCTATTTGAGATCAAAGCTCACCGTTTCAGAATGACAAGATTAGTTACTATCTTTGTTCCTTCACACTTGATGTCACCTTCATAAGCTTTCTTTTTCTTGTTACGGCTGGGTATTGCCAGATGGAATCAGAGTAGCTCACTTTGTTTGGAGATACCTGGGGCTGAAATGTTATGCGCCTGTGCGCCTGTGTCGTATGGGTCAAATAGAGGCATAGGTTGCAGGTCCCGACATGAATCAAGTGAGCGCTGATACGCTTTTGCCTGTGCACTTTTACTTGTACGCCGAGTCCTGACCATCAATAAACTCATTCTTTGACTCCACAAAGTCTACCATCGCTGTTATGCCGCAACTTGGCCGCAAGCGACTACCAGGTGAGTGGCAGTGTCCCTAGCATTTCCCCTCCCCCCAGAAGTAAGGTATTACCGTAGTCATAATCACACATTGTTGTGTCCTTAATAGACTTTTTTGTACATTTTTGTATTCTCCTGGGTAATTTCTCGGTCGATCGAAATGGAAAGGCAGAGGGTTATCGTGTAACGCGGTTCCTTGTAAAAGAAAGTGAGGACATGCACTTGATTATTGTAGGCACATCATGCCTGCCTTTCAAAAGTCAAGTGATCGTTCCTTCTTGACATGCATATGTATGCGTTGAAGGTATACAAGTTCTCAATGAAGTTATTGTATCAGGGAAGTGTAACGAGTAGGTACCGAACGCTCAACCCAAGGAATTCCTGGTTCAAGATTTTCAAGAGGTCATTAAACAGTGGTCGTACAAAAAGGAAATCTTCTTTTATTTTCGGTGGATTCTACCTTCCAAGAGTCGAGTCTGCAGTTGCATCACTCTTTCTTTTCTTCCTTCTTGCTCGTTTTCGTACAAATGCTGCTCAATTTGGTTGTATTTCTAATAACGCAATGTTCTTTTACAATGGCCACTATGATAGCGCCCCGAGCACATCCTGGTAAAACAAAGAGAAAACCGAAACAGTGCATGCCCCGAAACTGAACATTCTACTTAGGCTGCTCATTACTCTTAAACAAGGTTCATTGTTTCGGTGGCTATCAAACCCCTAGTCCTTCCAATACCAATACCTTTCTCAATCCCTCGACCGATCATTTCTTTTTGGACCTCACTCAGTTTGATTTCAAGGGGAATGTATCCACCGCTGCTACCAATTGGACCACTGTCCTCCCTGATGATGAATCGATGACACCTCCTCAGCCTCTAGGGTTTTTAAACGCCGCTAGTATTGCGAATCAAACTCAATTTATGATTTATGGCGGTGCTAGTCAGCAAGGCATAGTGACTCACCCCATCATGGTGTATGATCCTTCGAAAAATCAATGGTCGTCGATTCGAACGTTTGGAAACTACACGTAAGTAATTGAAAGAGGAAAAGTGTATATGACCATTACTACGAGCTTATCATCATCATCACCCAATGCCCCTTGTCAGACGTTTCGGCACCATCGTAAACTTGGACCAATCCCAATCTATTTGGACTTGGGTATTAAGCCAGAGATCGAAACCGGCTTAAACTAAACTCTCTCTCTTTCTCTCTCTCTCCTCTGCTAGGGTGGTCAATTGTAATTCATGCAAAAAAAAAAGGCCATAAACAAAGGGAAATGACTGACATGTTTCTTTTCTATCTCCGTCATCTCAGTAATAACACGTGGGCAACATCTCCGTATGTGAACATCCTCAACTATGCAACAGTAAGACAAGAGCGGTGACAAAGCAAGGTCAAAGACATCTACTCATTTCAGTTTTCTTCATTTGATGATGAATGACGTATAGCAACAATGGATACAGAAGCCTATGGATCCTACCAACAACTACACACGATACCAACATTCGGCCACTCTTATAGACTCGTCCATCTATATCATTGGAGGTTGGAATACGCATGTGTTTCTTCCTAACAATCCTGATTTCGGGGCAGATATGCTCGAGATTCGAACATATCAGACCGTTGATGGTACCTGGGGCACCATCCGTGCCGAAGGAAGGGCTGATGGTCAAACCATCACACCTCGCTCTCAACATTCTGCTACACTAAGTCAGTCATGTCATCATTCATGAAAGAGTCGAATTCCCAATGTTTTCTGACCTTCCCTCTATGTTCTTTCTTTGTTGAAACAGTTCCTAATACTACAAAAGTGCTCATTTATGGAGGAGATGGTCTTGACACCAAAAGTAAGTCCGCTGGCACGCATGAATTCTCGATTTTTATAAACTCCGACGCAATACTGATACATAGTACAATCGATTCGTGGTATTAGATGCATCAGTTTTAAATGACTATGCTTACTTTTATGACCACAAAGAAAACAAATACACGGATTTATTGTTCCAAGATGGCATTGGGGCTGGTGCAAGGAAAGGCCATACTGGTAAAGTAGCAGAGGATCGACACTGATTTTAGCCCCCTGGACTCATTGAAAATTTTGTTCCTCCCCGACCAAAAAGCCATCTCCTACCAGTCATACATTCTGATTATGTTTGGCATCAACAACAATAGACAGCTGCTAACTGATGTTCATGTTTTGGACGTCTCGAATCTTACTCAACCTACCTGGCTGAGTGAGCAATTGCCCAACCCATCCAATGATGACAACAACAAAGCTCTCAACGGCGAAAGTGGATTATCCAAAGGTGCCATCGCCGGCATCGTTGTTGCCGCTGTCGTCGCTGCTGTAAGTGTTCACTGGTCTCTCCCTCTCGCTCAGTTGAACCAGTGATGACTCAGAAACGCTTGGTGCTCTTCGTTTTTTGTTTTATCTAGGCGGGAGTAACAATTGCATTGGCCCTTTTTATTCGCCGCCAAAAAAGAAGACAAAGACATGACTTCCAAATAGATCAGCAGGTGGTAGAAGGAGAACAACAGCAATTTGCCAATCATAAAATGCAGCATTCTGGTTTTGGCCAAGGTGATACTCTAGTTGCGTCCACCACGAAACCCTTTGGTGGTGCCGTTGAAGAAAAAAACGACGAACAAAAAAGGTGGCATCATCAACAGCAAGGAAAGCCTGACATGCAGGTCGATGATAATAAAATAATAGGCAAGCCTGACAGTCAGCCGACTCGGGGCTGGAGACCTGATGGAAATGAATAGCGTATACAGTGTTACAATGCCCCCCTCACCCCTTGTTCCCATCCATCCTAAAATATATCGAGCTGTTACAGTCTTTATTATCATTTCATAAGCTATCAATGAATTGTAGTAAACGGTAAACACCAAGATTTAAATGGACGATCCTTCATACCCAGGTACTTTTTCCTTAAACAAAGCTTCAGTAAAGTCCCAAGCTTCCTTTGCATTAGCATCCGAGCAGGCCACAGAGGAAACACTTCCAACCATAAATTCAAAGTTCGCTCTAAGATTGTCACCTCAAGTTAAATCCCTACGTGTGCGTAGCAAATCCCCAAAAAATCATTCCGACCTGCCAATGAAGAAAAGAGACAATGTTACATAACTGGGTAAACAGAAAGTCAATCAAACTTCTAGCTGAATGAGAATAAAAAAAGAGGTGGGCAAAGTACAGCTTTATTTGTATATGCTTAAAGAATCATTCATCATCATCGTCATCGTTTTCAAGGGAGGGATTGTGCCAGATGTTGCGGATCCAGTTGACCGTTGGAGTAAATTTGCTGCTTGAGGTGAATCTTGAGAGGCCCGTTTTGAGCTGGTATTTCTTGTTTCTTGCAAGTTCACAGTGACTTTTCATCTTCAACGATAGTTCCTGGTAGAAAAAAAGAAACGTCAGTCACAACCGTCATTGTTGTATTTCGCTTAGTTTCTTTACCTTCAACAAATTCAATTTTTCCAACAGTTCTGCCATCGACTTGGCATACTGTTCAATGCAAGTGGGTATCTTGAGGGTTCCATGTGATTCTAATACATAAAGACCATTGGCAACTAAGCGGAGAGAGTATATTGCGGCTTCCAAACCTGGAATTACAGTTATATAAATGATTCCGATGATGAAACTTCCTGGTTCAGCTTACCCATCGACTGCAACATGCAAATTCTTGTGTTGTTGGCATTGTCGCTTCCTAGTTCCTTGATGACTTGATTTAATAAAAGTTTCGCATTCACAACCAGCTTTGCCTTGTCCTTGTGATATTTCCATCCACCAGAAGCCTTTGCAAATTCCCCGCTGCAGACGTCATCTTGTTCATCATTGTTTCTTGAAGCAACACATAAGACACGAAGATCCATTTTCATCCGAGGTTTTGTCTTCTTTCCCAGCTGTGAAACGGTATCCCCCCTATGTATCAATAAAAAAGGCATGTGAATCAATGTCTTGATAAGTATGATAAAAGCCAACCTCTAACCAAATATTACCACTGCGGCCTTAAGCCGGTTTTACAGAAAACCAATTCAACCAACGGTCCCCAAAACTTCACAACGTAATCGCCTTCACTAAGGTTGCTGAGAGTGTTTACATCAAAGAGTTCGGGTGACCATAGAAGTAGCTGCAATCTATAAGAAAGGAAAGTTGACGTTAGTATCTGTCATATCCATGAGAGGGTTTCCCCTCATTAGAGGAAACTCCGCTCATAAACCACAAAGTACCATAGTTACCTTTTAGCCTATTATTTCATACTCCGTTGTATCTATTAGAAAGAGGGGTTTTCCCATCACTAAGATGTTTTCCCTCTCTCGATCCTATCGAATAAATCCTGATATTTGACTCAGTACTCTCACGACTACGACAGTATCATAAACTGCCTTTTTAGTGAGATGTCATCAATTTACGTGTGGATATGCATTTGAGCCGTGATTTGATCTGCCACCTTTGCCTTAGAAGCGTAGTTGTGCATCAGGTTTAGGGCTAATTTTTCATCTTTGGATGATTGTACAAGCTATGTAAAGCGATAAAAAAGGTGTGTCAATTCGTATGATACCAGTACCCAATGGCCTTACTTGAGCCAGACCGTTCAATTCCTTATTGAAAGTTGATTGATGTTCAATTGGTGGTGACAGAATTCGGGCCAATATAACTTTTCTTTGCTTTTCATCGAATAGGGCAAGCTGGCTTCCATCGGGGTGATCGGTGGCATCAAAGACATTGTTCATACCGACGCTACATCAGAAATTGAAAACAAGGTTAGTTCAATCCTTTTCTATTCCAACTTGCTCAGTCTTACCATTTGAAATATCCATGATGTTTGTCACAAACAATGTTCGAAGCTTCCGTTTTATGATTGTTCCAAGTGACTCTCCAAGATAAGTGGCCACATGCACATAATCTGGGGAAGCCACCAGTGAGCCAACCAAGGCGCCAGCGGATCAATCTACTTCTATGGCGGCGGTCCATGGGAACGTGTAGAATCGGATCGATACCTCGTTTAGGGCGGCATTGTTGGAGGAGGGTCGATTGACGGCTGGCGGCAGTGTGGAGAGTATCCAAGTGGGCATTTAGGAAGCGCTGGGTAGGTGGTGGATCGTCCATAGACTTGTGCTGGCGCCAGAGAGGGTGGTTTGAGAGTCGGATCCATGGTGATGTGGCAGTGAAGCGGCGTGGGGCGCTCGTGGAGACGGCAATGATGATGGACAAGAGAGAGTCAGCTGGCAGGGTAGCAATCCGGTGGAGATACTTGAACCTGAGGAGATCAACGCGGGCCTGCATGGATGGGATTCTTGCCAAATGCCGCATGATCACCGTCGAGGACAGAGAGTGGGCGCCATAAAATCGTCGGATGGAGTCGTTCTGTGCTTGTTCCAGTTTCTTCGTCACCAAGGTCTTGGTCAAAGGGGTGATAGCCAGGCCGTATTCCATTTGAGGTCTGAGGAATTGTTGGTAGATACGGGAGGAGAGCAGCTTCGTAAATCCAGAATTGTTGAGACCCAAGGAAGCCATAACGTTCATGGAGGCGAGCATCTTCTGCGTGTTGTGTTGAAGGAGTCGGTCCCGGCCGATCTCACCGCCAGTCTTGAACGGGATGCCGAGGTATGTGAAGTGGTCATGGCATGGAATCGAGGTGTTGTAGAGCTGGAAGGAGGATGGCGAGGGGGCTGGTTCGAGTATCACACACTTCGTCGGACTCCATCGGTAGCCCACGTCGAAACTGTGTTGTTCACATAGCTGCAGGTTGGTGAGGATGGTCCTTTGGTCTCCGATCAAGGCGACGTCGTCGGCATAGAGTAGGCAGGTGTAGCTGGTCAGGAGTTCAGGCGGAGTTGTCGGCAGTGAGAGTGGCGAGGTACGAAGCAGTTGCGGCAAGCTGTTGATGTATATGGAGTAGAGCAGCGGCGATAGAATCGAGCCTTGAAGCACCCCAGTGGCGGGACTGAAAGCAGGGGCCTAAAAGTTCTGTTGCATGACAATGATGGAGACGTCGTCGAAGAGGTTCCTGAGGAGATGTAGGAGCTTGGTAGGTGTCGTTCCCCGAAGATGGTCCCAGATGATGGTGCGGTCCACGGTGTCATATGCCGATTTGATGTCGAGAAAGGCCAGGACTGGAGGAGCTTTGTTGATCTTGGTGTAGATATGGCAAATCTGGGCTAGGCAGAGGGCTTGATCTAGGGCACTTCGTTGGGCACGGAAACCACCTTGGGCGACGTCGAGTGGAGGAGAATGGGCGAGCAGAACACCATGGATGCATTTCTCCATCACTTTGCGGAAGATGCTAGTGAGGCTGATCGGTCGGTAGTTTGCTGGATCGGTTGCAGTGCCTTTCTTGTATATGGAGATAACTTGTGCCGTCCGCCACGCCTCCGGAGTGTAGCCCCAATTCCAGCAGATGGTGAAGAGGGTGCTGATGAGGGGAGAGACAAGATCGCTAATTGGGCGTAAAATCTCGGTGGTGATACTGTCGATCCCAGGGGCCTTGCTTCTTGGGAGCTGCAAAAGTTGTTCCAGTACTTCGTCGGCGGTGAAAGGTGGCGCTATTGTCGTAGTGGTAGCAGTGGTGATTGGGGCCGGGCGATCATTGTTGATAAGAGAGCCAGAATAGATCGTGGTGAGATGGTGAGCCATTGAGTCCACTGCTGCTTGCGGGCCGTCGACATGCGAGTACCGTGGTGAGACCGTTCGACCAGATTTCATCTTCTTCATTTTGCGGGTCGCCTTGGTGTAGTCGCCAGATGCCATGTTGTCACAGAAAATCCGCCAGAGTAGGCGCTTCCTTTGATTGGTCAGCCGCCGCAGGATTGCCTTGCCTTGGCCCGTTGATGTCGGATCCAGTGCGCCATTTTTGAAAGTCCATTCGCTCTGCGCCATTTCGTATAGTGGTGTTCACGGTGATCGATTGCTGCTAGCATTTCAGCTGTCCAGAAGTGTTGGTTGTTGTGACCCTCAGTTGATTGCTTCCGTCCCACGCTGTTGTCCAATGATTCATAGATGAGTTGACAGAGGTCGTTGTTCCAGCCTTCGATCAATATGGTATGGTTGTCCGGTGGTACTGTCTGGGAGAGATGCTGTTGGAGCGATGCTGAGAGGGTCGCCATGACAACCTTAAAGTGATCGCGATAGGTGGCAAGGATATCGTCGTCAGCCAGTTTCTTCAGTCGCCAGAGGAGTCGTTGAGGAGGCGGAGGAGGCGGAGGAGGTGCTACTGATGGTGACAGGGCAAATGTGAAGTGCATCAGCTTGTGATCGGATCCCAGCGAGAGGTCATCTCGGATGACGAGTGAGGCAGGTGCGGCGAAGTGATGTGTGGATAAGAACCAGTCGACGATGCTTGACCCACCGGGTTTGATGAGGGTAGGCTGGCCGCATGTGAGTAGTTCATTCCCATGGAGGAGGTCGTTATCCGTGATCCAGCTGTCAAAGAGGCGGCCCCTATGATTGGTGCGGTGGTCTCCGAGTCGATGGCCCATTCGTGCATTGAAGTCCCCGCAGATGATCGTATTACTGGCTTTTGGATGTTGGAGCGGTAATGCCGTAAGGATATCGAGTGCTACCTGTGGTGACAGCGATGGTGGTAGGTAGACGCCGTGTACTAGGGTGCAAGCGACGAAATGAGAGTACATAGTTGGAGATATTGGTGTTGGTGTGTTGAATGCGGTGGATGTGATGATGGCAAGACGGGTTGACCAAAAGAGAGAGATCATTTTGCCGACTAGCGCCCCAGGGCTTTTGATTCCATAAGTGTGATGTTGTTGCCAGTGTGTTAAGAAGGATTGTGGTGACTGGAGCCATGTTTCAGTGAGTAAGAGTAATGATGATTGTTTTGCTTGTTGTAATATTGGGAGGAGGGCTAGCTTGTTCAAGCCATTAACATTAAGGAATGATATTGTGATTGGATCCATCCTTAGTAGCATTGTTGGGGCTCAATGGTATCATCATTGGCGGGGTTGTTGCTGAGTGTGTCCATTTGGTCGTCGTCATAGGTGTGTGCATTCGAGTGATCATTGTCGTCGTCGGCTGGGTCGTCGTGGTCCATTCCATCGGCCAAGATAAAAGCGCTAAGAGGTCCCGGGGATTGTTGTGCCTGAAGTATTGTTGCTAGTTGATCGGCGGTGATCCAGCCCTTGGAGGCAAAGCATCGAGCGACTGCGAATTTGACGGGTTCGCGGATGAAGTCGAGCGATCGTTGCATCCGTTGGAGGTGATGCTCCTTGGCGAGGGTGGTGCGCTCCTCGATGGATCGGTCTTTGTACTTGGGATCATTGAGGTGCTGTTGGGCAAGAGGATCGAAGTTGTCCAGGAATTGCAAACCAGCCTTGGACAGTTGGAGTTTGAGTTCATCCACGTAGTCGTTGTGTACCAAAAAGGCAACGGTGTTCATGGCCGGGTAGTTGATATCGAGAATGCGGTTGTTGTCTACCTTCAGTTGCTTCAGATATTGGCGGACTTGACCAATGCGGAGTCGAGCTCGCACAGGGACATAGAGGTGCTGGAATCCCTGATTCTAGGAGGGAGCGGTGAAATGGCGTGCTGCTGCCTGTTGTTTCTTGAGAGCACGAGAAGTCGGAGCTGTTGCCAAAGTGGAGTGAAGTTGTTGCACACGAGATTGGTTCGCCCAATCGCCATTGGGGCTGTGCTTGGATGCTGCCAACCCTGGTGAGACCGCCGGAATGGGTGACGTGGTCAAGGAGGCCTTGAGTGCTGAGATTTCTTGTTGCTGTTGCTCGATGATCAATTCTTTCTCCAGGAGCTGTGCCTTGAGGGTGCCAACAGAGAAGCAATTGGGGCATTGCAGGTGCTCTTGGTACGTCGAGAAGCGTTGAGGTCGACTTTTGTATTTAACGTCGAAAGGGATGGCTGAATGGTCCGGGGAAGGGTCGGACGGGCCATTTTTAAAAAACTAGAATAGTCAAGAAGCAAAGAAGGAGAAGTAAGAAGCAAAGACCGTGTAGCAAAGAAGACGAGGAAAATTTATAAAACTTTCGATTGCGCGTCTTTTATGAAAGTCCGTTCCGGCTCACTATGCAAAAATTGGGCGGGATTTGAAATTACACCCAGTGTCAAAGTTCCAAAAAGATCAGCAGGTGGTAGAAGGAATTTGCCAATCAGAAAATGCAGCATTCTGATTTTGGCCAAGGTGATACTCTAGTTACGTCCACCACGAAACCTTTTGGTGATGCCGCTGAAGAAAAAGACGACGAACAAAAAAGGTGGCATCGTCAACAGCAAGGAAAGCCTGACATGCAGGTCGATGATAATAGAATAATAGGCAAGCCTGATAGGCAGTCGACTCGAGGCTGAAGACCTGCTGGAAATGAATAGCGTATACGGAGTTAAAATGTCCCCCTCACCCCTTGTTCCCATCCATCCTAAAATATATCAAATTGTTACAGTCTTTATTATCATTTCATAAGCTATCAGTAAATTGTAGTAAACGGTAAACACATGGATTCTAAATGGGCGATCCTTCATACCCAGGTACTTTTTCCTTCAACAAAGTTTCAGTAAAGTCCCAAAGTTCCTTTGCATTAGCATCCGAGCTAGCCACTGAGGAAACACATCCTGCTTCACCAAAAGGTACCTATTAGAAGGGGGCATGAGTAACCCACTCACCTACACATGCATACATTCATACAGCAGTGATCAACTTACATAGTATTGTCCTTTCACCTTTGCTGTTTCCACTTCGGGACTTGTGGCAAGGTAAAGTTGGGTCAAAGAACCATCTTCGGTAGTGATAGTCATCAATGTATCATAGACAGATGTCAAGAAAGAGCCCATTAAATGTCGAGTCAAATCACTACGCACAACACCAGGGTGGTTGCTATTGGCATAGATGTTCTACAGGAATCAAATACAAGAGAGAGAGAGAGAGAGAGAGAGAGAGAAGGAAGTCAGTATCAACAAACAGCTAAAATGGCCTTCTTCTCTCTCCTTTTTTTACCTGTATACCCTTTTCCTGAAGTCTTTTGTCCAATTCACGAGTGAAGAGAATGTTGGCGGCCTATAAGAGAAGGGGGAGTTAGATACGAGACATATGGTATCTATGCATAAATTGTTATACCTTTGATTTAGCGTAATGACCGAATCGGCCATATGTTTTTGGATTGCTGATGTTTTCCAAATCCATGTTGCTTAAAACGCCACGATGACCCATGGAGCTGACAGTAACCACACGACTGGTGGGAGCCTTTTGTAACAAAGGAATCAGCTGGGTCGTGAGGTAGAAATGTGCCACATGGTTGGTAGCGAACTGAGTTTCTATGCCTATCCATCACAAAAAAAAAAGTGGAAAAAGTGTCAGTTTCTCAGCAACATGATGCTGTGGTGGAAAGAGAAAGAGGGGGTTCTTACCGTCGCTGCTAAGACCATAGGGGCACATCATTACACCTGCATTGTTCATTAGAATATCAATCTTGGCATGCTTTTCCTTGATGGTTTCCACAAATGACTTGACCGATGCCAGCGACATTAGATCGAGAGCAACGAATTCGAGTTGGGAGTTTCCGGTTTCTTTTTGAATTTCCTCAATCACTACTTGGGCTTTTGATTCTGTTCGACAGGCCATGATGCTGCAGGGAAAAAGAGATGACTGATCAGTAAATGAAAATGTTCATTGCACTTTTGATTTACATGTGGCACCCTTTCTTCGCCATTTCTGTAGCGCATACCCGGCCAATCTATCCAATTGCACAAATATAAAGTCAAGTTCTTGTTTTGTGGTGTTGTGTTGCTGCTTACACCAGTGTTGGCACCCGTAATGATTGCTGTTTTACCAGAAAGATCAGGGATGTCTTTGAATTCAAAGTGCTTTTTGCTCCAGAACATTGTTATAAAAAGGTAAAAAGTAGAAGGGAAGATGTGTGGTAATTGGCTTTTTTTTTTTT
>LT552380.1:49269-59873 GCA_900079185.1 Absidia glauca
GTCAGCATCTTAAAAACTCAGACACTGGCATATGAAATACAAAGATGGCAGACAACGTACGTACGCCCACTGCCTAAAAAGCGTCGACACGCACATCATCAAACAGACCAGTCTAGGGTGAAAACATTAGGCATGTCATTGAAATTTAACTAAATTCACCCTAAATATGCTGTACACAAAGAGCATCACCCGAAGGTTATCTGATTGGTGAGGCGAAGCAAACTGCCGATTTTTGAATTACGCGCCTCTGCATGAATCTTTTTGCTAAGGTTCGGCCGACTTTTCGGGTCATATTTCACCCGGACCGCCAACTGTTTTTTCGCTGCGGTCGGTGTTCTCAGGCACCAAAATGATATCAAGCTGCCAATGAAAAGCTTGTCAACTTTTTTTGAAAACCGCGGTTTACAACCCATCTTCAAATTTCACATGAAACCAGATGGAATGTATATATATTAAAAATACCAAACTAGTTACCCTGCGATCGTCGTCCCAGGTCGTTGGATACGAGGGCGAGCCGTTCTTGGTCGCGGTGCTAAAGGCGACTGAAAGAAAAAAAAGTAATGAAGAAGCAAAAGAAAATTGATGGAAAAAATGGTTTTTTGTATCATATTGGTACCTGTAAGTGGAGTTTGAAATCCGGTGGGGTTGCAAATCATGGCGTCCGAACGCTCATGGTTTTTAAAGTGTACGGTACAATACTGTACGTGCAGTATGTTGATCAAGTTTAATTTGTAGCTGTATCGTATTACCTGCCTGCTGATAATTTTTCATCCTTTTGGCCATCACTCGAAGGATAGAGCAAGTCGGTAGAAAAAGAAGCATTCGCACGTCTCTTCCCTGCATGCATAAAATTTGAATTATGGGTGCAGGATAGACGTCACGTGGTACGAGCTTGTAAAGGCCCATCTCTTTTTGCATGTGATACGTACCCTCCTACAATCCATAACAAAAGGTCTTTGCAACAGGCTCCTCCTCCTTTTCTTAAATTAATCAAAGGAGAGGCACCTACCCCTCCTCCTCCTCCTCCTCCTCCCATCTCCTGAAAAAAAGTTGCACTATCCTGATCAACAGTCGATTCAAAACCAAAGTGTATATTTTCTCATATTACGTTTGGGCGGGTACATACATTAGGTCACACCTTAGGCCAGCTCATTACCAAACATTCATGCAAAAGGTCCATCCAGATAATAAAAGACTGCTTCAGACTCCGACACGCATGGCTTCTTGACATGAACACATCCTATCTATCACCGTAATGTGTGCTTGGTAAACAAGGAGGAAGTGTCTTACATCCATCACTCAGCTTGAAACCCCGACATCAACTGCAGTGTCTGCTTTACTCGAATCACTGTTGCTAATCAAAAGAAACCTTTATTTATAACTCACTTTTGTTCTTTGCAAGGAGTTGATTAGTCAAAGCCAGTTTTTTCGATATCTGGGCTTGCGCTGAAATGAAGACTTGTTCGAAAGGAGAGGGAAGGGAGTTTGAAATTTGTTAATTTTGCGTGTGTAACATCAATCTCAATTTACCTCCTCGTTTTTTTTTTTTTGCGAAAAGTCCCAACCTTGTGTTTGTCTTTTGCTTTCCCTTTGTTTCCATACCCATTCCCTTCTTTCTTTCTTCTCCTCTCTTTCTTAGTACATCTTGATGTTGTATTAAGAGACACTCATTAACCGATTCCTATACAAGACTTCCACCACCTTCATTCCTTTTTGTTTACCCAATCTTCTTTCCCTCCTTTCTCTCTCTCACACTCATACAGCCATTTGTATTAACAATTCATGTTCTCATCAACAGCATCTTACAACAACAACACCAGCGACGATCCTTCCTCACTCCTCCTACGACTTTTCAAAGCCAGCACCACACTCTTCTTACTCATATGTGCGTATTCTTCCCTCACCTCAGGCACACAGATCCCAAATGCAGTAACGTCCATGATAGATCTGACTTCGTTGGAGCAAATGGGTCTGGCAGGTAGCTATGGCGGTCTGTCTGTTGTTACCGACACCCATCAACTCGATCAGATCCCACCTCACACATCGTCCGCCCTCCTTTACAAGAATGCGACTCTCTTCACCATGCTCGCCTCGACGTCTTTGAACGGCACCATCTCCTCCAGTTGTCGCCGTGGCAACGATCTTTATATCGCCGGGCACTTTCAATCCATCAACCAGCAGCCCAACATGGGCAATATCGCCAAGCTCACCTTCAGTAACAGCAGTAGTAGCGACGACGACGTGACAGTGACGGTAACACCCCTCGGCAAAGGCGTGGATGGACCAGTGTATGCAATGTACTGTGATGTGGATCGCATCTATGTAGGTGGGGATTTTTTGGCTCCCGTGCAAGCATCTCCTGGCTATGGAGATTCTTTGGCGTCGTATGGGGGCAAGATGGCTATGTGGATGATATCGAATGGCTCATGGTCGGCAGTCCCTTGGAAAGGAGTGAATGGACCTGTCTATACTATCGATAAATTCAAGAATCAAATGTATTTTGCCGGCCAGTTTGATTCGACGGCGGATGGACAGTTGAATCATGCGCCTGCCAGTCAACCCATTGATCTCAGCCCACTTACCACGGTAAACAGATCAACTATCATACTCCTTTGTATATGATGCTCATCGTAACTCATATTTTTCATTGTTGTTGTATTGGTTGTTCCACCAAATAGACTTTGGATACCTCTGGCTCTGATTCTGATTACAACGACGCAGCCGGCTTGGTGTGCTCTCCCGGTGATGATCATCCTTGGTTGCTCGAAGACAATACACCAGGGTATTGGCAAGCCTCGTTTCTTTATGCAGTCTCCCCTTCCCTGTTTCGATTGAACAACACTCATTATGAAGGCCGTGGTACTAATCAATTTGGGTAAAGCAAAAAAAAAAAAAAAAAGAGCCGTACTAGCCGTACTAGATAGTCAATATGTCACTTGGTTACTGACCCGTATACATGTGTTTTTTTTGTAGGATTCTATCACTCTCCAACAACCATTACTTCAACATGACGTTTCTGGATCCTGTCTCTGGCGATCGAAAGTTCTGTACCAACAACTGCTCCTTATCCGACGATCCTTCAATCCAATTCCAAGACTTTTTGGTCCTTGACCCATCGCTCACCTCAGCTATCCGGATCGAAATCACCTCCTGGTATGGTCTTGGAGGCGGTTTATCAAGTGTGGAAATCTATCAGTCAGGTAAAAGAGAAAAACACTCAAGCACTTCATCCCTCATCTCTCTCTCTCTTTATAGAAATCTTTGTCCATGCAGATAAAGCTGGTAACTTCCCCGACTGCTCATCGTCAGAACAAACCCACCTTACCACCTCTTCAGCCACAACAAAGGGCACATGGACCAAAGCAGAGGTCGGCTATACACACTACATGATCTCGACCATTCCTGCCAACAAGGTCAAATCCACCACCAATGCCGTCACATTCACCCCGTATCTGGCCGAGCCGGGAAACTACACCGTCATGCTCTATACGCCGGGATGCAGTGATACAAAAACCGCGCCTTGTCAACAACGCACCAAAGTCGACGTTCAAATCTATTGGGATCCAACAGCGTCGCCTGTTACAGTGACTTTAGATCAGAACTCGTCCAAGGATCGACAGGATGTCATTTATACCGGACCTATCACAGCAGCAACAAATACAACTGCATCCTTCCAACCTCGTGTAGTGCTTTCCGTCTCCAAATCTGCCACCGTACCTAAATCGGGCAATGTCATTGTCGTCGCAAATGCTGTGCAGTGGATCAAGGCCGCAACCCTGCCTGGTCTCTCTAGTGTCTTGGTTTACAACCCACAACAACAAGTCTCGGCCAACATGACCCATTTGCCATGGTCGTCCTTGTCACCTTCCGCTTTACCATGGAACTCTCGCGTGAATGCAATGGAGGCGGTTAACAATGATCTATACCTTGGCGGCAACTTTTCATTTACGGGTGGGAATGCCTCGTATGCAAATGTCATCAAAATGGATGGAAAGTCTGGCCGATTAACGCCTTTGACTGGTGGTGGACTTGATGGACCGGTGGCCTCCATGACCCACTATGAATCAGGTAAATAACAATTCCATTTCCTATGCAAAACAGAGTAAACCTCATACCGACCTATTTTTTTTTTCTTCTTCTTTAGATCTTTATATCGGTGGCACCTTCAACGGCCTTGCAACACCGACCACTCATTCATCCATCTCCAAAAACGTCGTGCGGTATAATACACAACAGCAAACCTGGCTCAATCTCAGCGGCGGTGTCGATGGGCCTGTCACTTCTGTTCTATTGACCGACAACCAAACCAGCATCCTCGTCTCCGGCGACTATACCGGCCTCTATAACACCAACAATGGTACGTTGAATACAACATCTGGGAATACATGGTGGTTACCCTCCACGGCAGCTTGGGCCCCCACTGCTGCGAAACCCTATCTCTCCGGCCAAGTGTATGCGAGCGGTGGCGGTGACTTTGGCCAACAATACTATCTTGGCTCCATCAAGGCTGCCCAACGGTATGCCGCCCCTCATGGCTTTGTCTATCTCAACAATCAAACCCATCCTACCGATCCCCTGCCCCTTCTTCGCTCAGCAGCTATCAACAGTGATGAAGGCGACCGTATCACGGCAGGTGCGTTTTGGAATGACCCGAAACATGGTAACGCAAGTACTATCATTCTTGGTGGCTCCTTTTCCTTGGCATCATCAGCATCCAAGACCATTCAGAACGTGGCGCTTTATCAACAAGGACAATGGCAAGGTATCGGCGCCGAGGATTGGCAAGGCAGTATCAATACTATGATGGTCGTTGGCAATCGATTATTCATTGGCGGGATCTTTTCTACCCCTGCTATGGATACCACTCCTGGATCTAACTCTTTTGCCATCTATGATTTGGTGAATCAAACGTTTGTCCATGTCCCTGATTTACACAGTAAGTGGCCAATATAAGAGGGAATCAATCCTCCTTGCTCACCTTTTTTCTTATTGTATACATATAAAGCCAGCGACGGATCACCCACTTTGGTGAACATGATCAAGTACAGCGATGCGGATGGCATGGTGATTGTAGGTGGCAATTTCAGTACCGGTGGCTCGCTCAGTTGCTATGGGGTCTGTGCGCTCGATATGGCGGAGTACCAATGGAATAATCTTGGGGATGGTATCCTTGGCAACGTCACCGACTTTGTGTTTATCGATGTAAGTACCCATCTCTTCCTCAGGAATGACTCTTTTGGGCTGAACGTAACCCCTTTGCCTTGTAGAATAAATTGATGGTGGCTGGTAATCTGACCTTAACCAATGGCACTCCTGTCCCTGTCGCCGCCTATGATTATAGTGGCAACTACTGGGAACCCATTTCCTCCGACTCGACCGAAAATGGACTTCCTGGGCCCTGTCATGCTGTCTCTTATGATAACAACACACGGACCACCTTTTTTGCCGGCCAACAGTAAGTTAAAGAGTTAAAATGATTGCCAAAGTGGGACATTCTTCTAAATCTCTCCGTCTGTATCTGGTACAATTAGAACCAACCTATCGACGGCTTATATTCGAATGTGGAACGGACAGCAATTCACCTCGCCCAATCAAGACCTGGGACCAGGCAGCACTATCCAACAACTCTCCGTGCTCCCCACCATCACAAACACCACATCCAACCTCTCTGGTAACACTAAAGCTGTTCTTCTCGTCACGGGCTTTTTGAACCTTGGGGGCAGTGGGAATGTTAGTGCGGCACTTTACAATGGTACGACATGGATTCCCTATTTGGTCGCCTCTGATTCAAATGGCGCGCCCGGTGTCTTTGGCCGTGTGTTCTTCAAATCTTACAGCATGAGTGTCCATAACCGTCGCTACATGGCCGTGCCCTTTGTCATCTTGGTCTCCATTGCCTCGTCTTTGGGCGTCACCTTTGTGCTGATCCTGGCTTCTTTGGTTGTGCTCGGTGTCAAACGTCGCCAAGAGGCAAAAGTAGAATGCGCCCAACCTTGGACTTATGCAGGAAAACCACCATTGGCCCCTGATGCTTTATTGGACATGCTGACCTCAGGTGCACTTGCTACAACTGGCCTTTATGCTCTCAGTGGTGGTGCTGGAGGTGATCACGATCTCGATCACAGCAATGAAAAAGGTGGTAACGGATTCCCTCTTGGTTCCAATCAAAACGGCGCTGTCCAGGATAATGGTGATGACGATGATGATGGATCGACTTACGGAGGTGCCGCCCTTGGTGCCGGCGCAGCTCTAGCCGCTGGTGCAACTACGATGCGCAATGTCACTCCTAGCAACGAAAAACTCATGTCTCCCCCTCCAGCAGCCTACTTGTCGAACCCGTCCAGTGCCTTTGATGGCCCTTACAACGCAACTAGTAGAGAAATGGCCACAAAACCTCCTCCACTGAATACCCAACGCTCATCGCTCTCTACAAATCCTTTCCGTGTCTCTTCGCCTATGATTGGTATGGCCTACACCGACTCACCCACGTCCCAGCAGCAGCAAGACACTCATGCATCACGTGGTATTGTACAAGGCGACGTACGATGGACTGATGTCAATCAAGACACATCAACTCTAGCCTATCAGAACCTTCCCACCAACTCACAGCTACAACAACATCAGCAGCAGCCGAATACAGCGATGATGACAACCATGACAATGCCAGTGATGAGTCTGGCTCAAGTCGAACGCTTCACTCATGACTCGGTGCTTTGGCCCAACAATGGTGAGGCGCAACAACAGCAGCAAAATCTCGGACAACAGCCTGGACAGCAACCTGTCATGTGGACTCATACGACCCCTGAACGCGGCCAAGCTATGATCACCAACAACAATGCTAGTGGAGATGGCATACAACAACAGCCTGGTCAACAATCGGGGCAACAACCTGTGATGTGGGCTCATACAACTCCTGAGCGTGGCCAAGCTATGATCGCCAACAACAATACTAGCGGAGGTGATATACAGCAACAACAGCAACTTGAACAGCAGCCGGTAACATGGACTCATTCGGTTCCTGAACGTGGTCAAGCCCTTGTCACCAACAATAATACAGATGCAAGTGACTCACAGCAACAACCTCCACAACAACCTGCGCAACAGCCTGTGATGTGGACCAATACGGTTCCTGAACGTGGCCAGGCAATGATCACCAGCAACAATGTAACAGACAGTACACTTTTCTCGCTGCCACCTTCCCACAACAACAGTTACGACCACCCCACAGCTATTGGGGCCACAACAGGTTTCGGTGCAGCAGCAGTAGCAGCAGCGGCTATGGGTGCCAGGTCCTCTACCATGTCCGTCTCCACCACCTCCTCTTCTGTCGACCAACAGCCCCGTGCCGCCACTCGTGCAGTCACTCCTTCTCCTTTCTCTTCCTACACCTCGGCCCTGAACTATCAATCCATCAATGACAGCCATGAACACCCAACATCCCAAGACGAAGGTGAATCGGACGAAAACAGGATCCGCTGGACTCATTTCGACACAGAAGATTCTCAGGATCGACTTGCCATCAACCAAGTATCCAATACAACACCGTCCATGTACTCTCAGTACTCTTTGGGGGATTATTTGGGCAGCTCACCTATGCCATCCACACACGATTTGGGCACTACTACTGCAGGTACGACTACTGCCGGTGCTTCTACTGCTTCGGCGTTTGGACTAAGTGGAGATGGACTCTCTTCAGACCCTGACATTGCTCGATGGACCACCTCACAACAACAGCAACCGCCCAGTGATAATGTGGCAGCGATACCACCTTTGCCTGTCTCAACCCTCAACAACAGCAGCAATAGCCACGAAGAGGAAGATCGTCCTGGTAGTAGCATGGATCGTACTACATACACCTCTGGCCTACGTTTCTCGTCTGTGGTGTTGCCCGATGATATTGCCTTACCACGAAAACAATCCACCTCATCGTCTTTTGATTCGTCGTCTTCCCGAAGATCATCCACGGTCTCTTCTTTGGCTTCGTCTTATCACCAAACCATCAACGACTTTTCTCATCCGCAAACTACTAGCAACAACATTTCTTCGCAGCAGAAATCTACGAACGACGTCTTTTCTGCACAACAACAGCCATTAGCATCATCATCCACCACCACTAATCAGCATTCTACGACTAATAGCAGTAATACCACTCAACCTCCGCCTTTGGAAACTTTTGACACATCCACGAGCGAATTCCGATGGTCTGATATTGTCGCCTCCTCTTCCCCTATCCAAACAACCTCCACATCGCCTCTTCCCATACATCCTCAATCTTCTTCATCACCTTTAGATATCTCTTCTTCGCCACCTTCAGCAGTAGCAGCAGCAGCAACAGCGGCAACAGCGGCAACAGCAACAGCGGCAACAGCACATTCTGCTTTAGATGGTCGTGCAGCTTCCAAAAAGATGATACAAGATTACTTTTCTTCACGGGATACCACCACCAACACAGCTCCTCCTCCTCCTCCTGGTACACTCAGCGCCAAACGACAGAAATACAAGAGCGACTTCAAACGTGCCATGCAAGCCGCCCTGGAAAACAACTCGAAGGGCAACGCAACGTGCAGCCAAGAACAACCCTACTTGTATGTGGCTAAATTCGACTTTAGTGCCCGCGAACATGGTGAACTGGGCTTTGAAAAGGGTGATCCTATCATTGTCATTGATGCCGAAGATGATATTTGGTGGATGGGTTACAAGGACTTTAAGGTGGGCAAGGACTTTGACGATGACGACGACGAACCCCCTCAAGGTGTGTTCCCTAGTAACTATGTGGAACGTGCTACCTTTTTACCCTACTAGATTACCACTTCCCCCCCCCTTCTATTGTAATAAAGCAATTCTTCCCAATCTTTTACTAATCTGTGTGGTGGATAATCGTTTTATCGATTGGGTGCCTGGTTTCATGTGATGCTTCAGTGATGATGAAATGTGGGGAAAAAAATAAACTTTGATCCGGTGTCTTTATTTTGTTCCCTCTTCCTTTTGCTATAAAAGTACATTGATAGGGAATAGGGTATTACATCTTATGAATAGAGAACCGGGAATTGGGGTGGGAAGAGAGACAGAGAAAGAAGAACGTTATATACACAAAGAGAGAGATTCTTCGGATAAACGAAAAGGAAGATGTTCCTCCCCCCACAATGTCACACTCTCGCTCCTCTGGCACGGATTACCTAACAAGCATGGATAAACAGTGCATGATTTTTAAAGTTCATCACCGCACCGAACACATTGGGTGTTGAAGGAACACGGAACCAATCCTGCACGGTCGGAAGTTGAAAAATGATTTCATGGCCCTTACTGGCCCCCCCTTTATAAAAAATATTTCCCCACGATCACTTTTTTTCTTGCTTTCTTCTTTTCCTTATTCTTCTTTCACCATCATGACCAACGCCGACGATACTGAATACCAAGGCCAGACATTCAAATACCAAGATCAGTTACCAAAGCTTCCTGTCCCTGACTTGAAGGCCACTACTGATCGTTACCTTGCAGCATTGAAACCACTTCAGGTAAGCCCCGAGGCAGAACAATTGAATGTGGGATAGAATAGAACAACTGATTCTTCCTCTGGCTTTTAGGGATCTCAAGATCATGAACGTACCAAGGAAGCTGTCCGCACATTTCTCGAAAAGGATGGGCCTGATTTACAAAAAAAGCTCCTATCCTATGCCACTACGCAATCGTCCTACATTGAAGAATTCTGGTAAGTGTTAAACACGCACATACACCCAAACCCCGCCTTCTAAACGAAACACACATTATGGTGTAGGTATGATGCGTATCTCCAACATAGCAACTCGGTGGTGTTGAACCTGAACCCCTTCTTTTTGCTGGAAGACGACCCCACGCCCCAACGCAACGACCAGATTATCCGAGCGTCCAGCCTGATTGCCTCGACGGTGACGTTCATCGATGCATTACGTCGTCAAGAGCTCGAACCCGATGTATTCCGTGGTACCCCCTTGTGTATGTCTCAATTCAACCGCTTGTTTGCCACGGCCCGAGTGCCCACCGAAGAACATGGCTGCTTCATGTCCTCCGCCTCTGCCGAAGCCTCCCAGCATGTCGTTGTCATGGCCCACTCCCAATGCTACCATTTTGACGTTTTTGATGAATTCGGAAACATTGCCGTCTCGGAAAAGGAAATCGCCGCTAATCTTCGAGCCATCGTCAGGGATGCCAGCCAAGTGCCTGTCCAGGATATCGCCAAACATGCCGTCGGCGTCCTCACAACCGAAAACCGCCGGAACTGGGCGAGATTGCGCTCGTCCTTACAACAAAATAGCGGTGGGAACAGTGATGCTTTGCGTGTCGTCGACTCTGCTTTGTTTGTCGTGTGTTTGGATCATGTAGAACCCGCTACCATCGAAGACTTGTCAACAAATATGCTGTGTGGGACTTACAAATTGGAAAAGGGCTTACAGGTGGGCACATGTACCAATCGTTGGTATGACAAGTTGCAGGTAAAACATGATTATGAAGCAGGCTATAAATAGACTTCAGGGTAACTGATTTTCATTACGTTGCAGATCATTGTTTGTAAAAATGGTAGTGCCGGCATCAACTTTGAACACACAGGTAAATGAAAAAAAAAAAAA
>LT552383.1:18834-29936 GCA_900079185.1 Absidia glauca
CAAAGACAATATCGGCAAGTCAAAAAGTGAGATTCGTTCATTCATACTCGTTGCCAGAGTGAATTTCATATCGTGCACTAGTCAAATATTGGACAACAACAGCGAAGTATCGATTCCTAAGTTCAAGGCATCACAAATCTGTTTTTCTTGCGTATATGAGCGGCATTCGCCATTTCAGAGATGAACGTCATATGAGCAAACCCCCTATTTGTATGAGCAACCCCGCTATTCATATGAGCAAAAAATCTTTATATGAGTGAGAGAAACTCTCAAACTTGAAGTTTGGGCTCTAGGGATCGAGACGGTAGTCATTGTGGCGGGCTCAAGTAAGTTTTATCCATACAAAAAAAGTAATACCAGCACATTCTATCCAAAACCAGTAACCACTCTTCGCTTCACTCGAGCTCCCTCCCACTTCCACTCCCCTCCTCCCTAGTGATCGTTTGTACTCTGCGTTGATAGTGATAGATTTTGAAAAATAGTGGAATTGTTCAAATGAATAGGGGGGTTGCGCATATGACGTATCCCTCATATGGCGAATGTCGCTCATATGCAAAAAAAAACAGATTTGTGTTGCCTTGAGCTTAGGAATCGAGACTTTGCTGCTGTTGCTTAAGATTTGACTAGTGCACGATATGGTCCTGTCCTTTCCCCAAATGGCGGCGTTTCAGATGTTTTTGAAAATCGGTTCCTTTTTTTGAAAATGTAAACTTTTGCCCTCCTTTTTTGTAAAGAGTTGCTTTTTTCTCAGGAACGATGTAAACAACCCACCGTCAAATTTCACAGGCACCATGATAAAGTGCATATCGATCAACTGATACATAGAAACAAGTACTTTCATGTCGTATGCATCCGTGAAAACAAAAAAAAAGCCCCCAAAAAGCGACTGATTAGAATAGTATCAAAAAAGAAAATTTACCCAAGGAAACCCAACTTTCATGGTATCAGTCGATAGATAAAAAGCACATCTGGATCCATGTTAAATTTGAAGGTGGGTTATTTATTTCGTTCGCAAGAAAATCAAGATCTATAAAAAGTGGGATTTTTTCCAAGGGGATGGCCGTCCTTTTCCAAATAGTGGGGTTTGAAAATTAAATCTTTGCTCTATGTCATACGTCCAAACGACCACTATCAACGCACAGGGGGAGCCGTATGGGGGTGGGGGCGGCGGCCCGATGTCCATTAGGTCCTGGTGCCAAAGAGCCGATATCCGGTGCCATCCCATTCGATTGGCAAAGAGAAAAAGAAGCAATAGTGCAAAAGACAAATGTTGGTCATGATAAGACGATAAAAAGTATGCATAGGGGAATACGAGAATGAGTGGAATGGGCATAGGGGCATATTAGAATGAGTGTGTTGCGTCGTGGGAGAAGTAATTGAGACAACGTTTAGCTTTATTAACTGTCGTACCAATCTAGCGGGTCTTAAAAGGAAGCTATTAGGTGTGGATACGACAGCATATGGGCAGTTAGGGATGAATAAACTGCAGCTTTCCACTCGGAGCCCGCCACACACGACCCTTTTCCAAGGACGGTATATGAACCAGACTTCTGTCAATGAAACGAACCAGCGTTTCCTCGAATTCAGCCGCCTGATGCCGATAGCCTGCGTCAAGAAGTGGCTTCGGATCGTTCTGCGAAGACATTGTTCCAAATGAGGCCAGTGACCCGGCTCCAAGATGTTGACGGAGGTGGACATATGACTGTTGCCAGTCCTATGCGCCAAGAACTCTTGCCGTTGAGAGAAAGGTGTTATGGCATCCCTTGGTGGCAGGTCGAGGTTTTTGTACATTTGGTGTATCGACGGCAGAAGGATGCGGTTCACAAAGAACCCAATGTCTCGAGGAGCAACCCTCTTAAGGCCATTTCTTGCCATGTTTTCTTGTTGGTATGGCAGCGTATATTCAGGAAAACAAATGCAGACCTACAAGTGAGAAAAAAGTATCTTTGTGAGCATTAATATTCCACCGGACAAGATTTTAGCTTACAGTAAATCGGCCAAGGTCGCCAAACCTTCCAAACTGGTAGTTCGGTACGTCAGACACCTCAGCGAAATCATCAATGTGTCCCGGAAGGTGGAACCCGATGTGGTTTTTTGTGGTGACACCATCAATGTCGCTCGTCGAGGTGGTGTTGATGATAACCCTTCCAGTGTTAGGGTGTGCAGGCACACTGTTAGAAACGATGCCAATAGAGTCAACATCATGGTAAAACTTGATAGCACCGGCAGAGTCGTCAGCAAACACATTGGTGTCTTCATTGTTCAGTTTCCCCGCCAAGGCCGCTTGCACATATTCATGTGAATTGGGTATCCGCATGACCATGTCATAAAACGTCTCCATGTCGAGGGCATCATCGTTATCTATAGTATATATCAATTGGTCAATAAACCGTATGGCGTATGGTTACGTTGATTAGCTTACCGTTCGAGCTGAAAGACTCATTGCTAATGGATCCGTCACTTTCACCACTTTCAGAGGATTGATCACCGGCACTGTCACTGCGATCATTTTGAGCTGGAAAATAATAAGAATGAATACAAATTGTATGAATCTGTATGGTTATTTACCTTCTGGTTGAGGGGAGCAAAGGGACAGTATCCAGGCATCGATTGTGTCATAATTGCCGAAGGAGCGAGAGGAAGCGCGAGAGGGAGAGCGCGAGCAGAGTAAAGGGTCCAAAGATGATAGGGTAACAGATCTTTGGCGATCCTTTGTGACGATGAGCTCATACCCATCACTTCCTGGTAATTGAACTAGGAGGTCCGGGACAGGGGAGCTTGAGAAACCGTATTAGCAGAATGTTTAGTATAAGGATGTTTTAGACTTACTGAGAGGATTGAGTGCCACTTTGATGGACTTCATAATCCTCTCCATCTCCAAAGTCGAACTGAAACCCGTCGTCATCGTCATGAGTGCTTAAAAAAACGTATTAGAAAAACGGTCTGTATAAGGTTGTCTGATACTTACTTTTCAGCGTCAGGCAACGGAGACTCAACAGGGAGAGCACTAAACAAGCAAGACAACGATGGCGTTAGAAAGGATACCAAAAGAGACACATAAAGCATGTATGACTTACGCAGAGACTTCATCTTCATCGGACGAGAGGATTCGTCGAGGATGATTTTTCTTGGTACGCACAACCTTCTTCATCTTCATCGTTGGCAAGGTCAACAGGGAGATCACTAAATAAGCAATACAACGATGACGTTAGAAAGGATACCAAAAGATACACATAAAACATTGTATGACTTACGCAGATACTTCATCTTCATCATCTACATCGTACGATGGGAGAGCCGACGAGGATGCTTGCGCCGAGGACGAACAACCTCTTCATCGCTCAAGAGTTGGCTGTTTTGCCTTCTCTGAGAAAGACCAGGAGGCGAGGCAGACTGATGGCGGGAAAGCAAAGCACAATCACAAGGAGGCAATGCAGCTACTTCTGCATACGTGCGGCCGGAGACAATAGACGGATAAACGGACGTTTCAGAAGCCCTTCTTCATCGGAATTAACAACGTAGGGTCTGGTCTTTGCGTTTTTTTCTACGAGAGACACGAGTACGAGTACGAGACACGGGTGTCACGGAAGAAGAGGAAGAGGAACAAGAAGAAGAAGGCCGAGGAGAGTAAGCAGCAGAAGATGCGACGGAAGAAGAAGACATGGCTGAAATTGGAAATATTTGATTTGAGATGAGAGAAAGTGATAGAAAAAGAAAAAATAGTTAAAAGAGGTCCCTTATATACAGTCATAATGGAAATAGAATTCGGACTTTTTGGTAATCAAGTCGGGGATTCTGAAAAATAAAGTTGCTGCGTGTGAAATCAAAAATCGGAGATTGTAGATCTGGAATTCGCCCTATTCGATTACAAATTTCGTCCAGTCGTACACACCTACATAGAAATTTTTTGGTCGGAAGTGGCAATTTCAGAATCCAGGGGGGTCAAAATGCAATGCTATTGGCTGAAAGTGTTCGGGCCGTGTTTGAGATGAGAAAAGCGGACCGACACCCCCCATTTCTGTGCGGATCTGCACCTTTTTTGCACCTTTATGTGCGGAAAGGAGCAAAATAAACACACCATGTGCCCCCATCAGAAATTCTGCCAATAGAAGGGCATCCTTGGTCAGCCTCCTGAGAGTTAGAAGGACTTGACAAAATTTTGTTTTGTCGTTCCTGACTAACGATGGCAAACTCTTTTTTTTTAAGGATCCCCATTGACATTTCAAAAAGCATGCCAGCACAGTGACCACTGTCCAGCGCTTACGGTGGTACTCTTAAAAAGCTGACAGCCAAGTTTTTTGATAAAAAACCGAAGCCTCATTGCCATGCTGATTTAGCCCTGACATGACTAACGATGGCAAACTCTTTTTTTTTGAGGATCCCCATTGACATTTCTAAAAACACGCCAGCACATCGACCACCGCCCTGCGCTTACGGTGGCATTTTCAAAAAGCTCTCAGCCATGTTTTTTGGTATAAAACCGAAGCCTCATTGCCATGCTGGTTTAGCCCCGACATGACTACGATGGCAAACTCTTTTTTTTTGACGAATCCCCATTGACATTTTAAAAAACACACCAGCACACTGATCACCGCCATGCGCTTACGGTGGTACTTTCAAAAAGCTCTCAGCCATGTTTTTTGGTAGAAAACCGAAGCCTTATTGCCATGTTGGTTGTAATGAAATCGATCCTCACATCAATCTATCCCTTGTCATCTAACCTTTTTCCCACCTTGTACCCTTCATCTTTAGTATCAACTCCCCTCTACTATTGATCTTGATCGAGTAAACTTTCTTCTGTCAATTTTTAATCTCCGACTCCGATCTCTTTTAATGTAAGCTCCCTTCATTGTCTCTCCCTCACTTACATTGTCTACTCAATCCCTGTTCCCTTTTTTGTATTAATGTGCCTAGTTGTGCTTTGTCTATTCTAAGACATTCTATACCTTCCCTTCCTCTCTCTCGCTCTCCCGTGTTCCGTTCCTCACATTGGTTTAGGGCGATGTTCTTCCTTGATGGCAAAGGGAGAGCTATGGAACAACACTAAAGGGAGAGCTATGGAACCGGTGCTCTCCTCCCGCTCTCTTCACTAGGCTCGGGCGGTCTTCACAGTGTGAGGGCAAAGAATCAGTAGTGCCTGAGGGCATCCACTATGGTTCACTACCTTTTTTCACTCCACTATCCCTAATTTGGGAGATCGGAGTTGGGTATCCACTATGGTCCACTGAAAATTTTTCAGGATAACAGTGGAAGTGGGGGTGTTGATGGTAGTAATAGGAGTGGGAATAGGGGTGTTGCTGTTGTTGTTGTTGCAGTTGTCGTTGTTCTTCATTGTTTTTGGTAAAATAAAAGGGAAGGGGAGAGAGAAAGAGAAAGAGAGATGGAAAAAAAAATCATCAGTGCGGCCACTAAGTTTGCCGAAAAAGAAAGTGAAATCGGGTATTTCCACTAGCTAGTGATAAAGTTTGTGAACCATAGTGGATGCCCTGAGAGTGACAGATTGCAGTTTCAAACGAATTTTTGTTCAACAAATCATGCAAAAGGGATTGTTCAAATGAATTCATTTTCAACGAATGAGAGTAGCTCAGCCTCATAGCTTTAGGGCATCCAGAAATTTCTATTAACAGGACAGAACCAACGGTGTTCGATGTTATCATCAGTTCCTGATGATATTTCATTGGAGGAAAGCTTTTTCATGGATCTTTATTTTAGTCTATACGAAGTCGAGTGAAAAGGTTTCACTTTCGTCAGTCTTCTTGGTTTGATTCTATGATGTGCTATTTCATTCAGCCATGATCTCGGCTTTACTTTTGATCCACCCTTTTGCTTCTCGAGTTGTCTTTATAAAATCGAGACTCGGCGAGGTTTGGTTGTCAAGCATTTTAGCTCAGGGTGCGCGGAGATTAAATTATTTGATCGTGCATAACTTCTTCGTTATGGCACATAGAGACTCCGGGTCTTCCCCTATCGTAATCTTTTCTTCACTTTCATCATTGCATGGTATTTCTTTATTGTTTTACTTGACTTATTACTTTCTTTATTCTCTCTCCTCGACTTGAATTCTTCTATTACAGTTGGGCATTACGCATGACACAGCAAGAAGGCCGACTGCAGCTCCAAAATCCAGTGTGCTCCTTCACATGATACTGATAGCCGAGGTCCACAGACACATTATCGCTCTTGATTGATGTCCAGTCGAGGTCTTGAAACGAAGCATGGAGCTTGGCGCCGAATGGGTACTCCCCGGGTCCTAACTCCTCTGTTTGAATGATTGTTGTATGTAGAGGTACCCTGTGCTCGTCAGTCAAGTTCGTTGTATAGAAGGCGAGCCATTCACGGTGCGGTGCTGATGTCGATGGAAAGGAAAAAGTGATGAAGAAGGAAAAGGGTTCTTTGTAGCGAGAAAGGGCTCTGGATGGGACCCAGTACCGGAATGTAAACATATCAAACTCCGATTCATGCATAAAAAAATGCAGCCTTGACTATTCTATCATCATGATTTGACCACTTTAGAGATAGGTTCGTGATACCAAGTGGCTGATTGTTATGATAGATTACAAATGCCACATTATTCGTGCCTTTTCATTAACAAACCCTTCGAATAACGTAAACTGGGAAACAAGGGGGCGAAGTGATACAAAAAAGACAGCCTGCGATTGGAGATGTTTCACTCATTTAAGAATCATAGCAACAAAACAACTGGCTTTTCCTTCTCGTTTCTCCTTAAAAAAAGAGCTTGTGTGTGTCCTAAATTTGCAAATACAACGCTTCTTTTCTTTGGTTCTTACATCTGCCGTTTTTCTCGTCCACTAGATGGAGCTCTTTTACACTGATCTTTTGTCAAAACACTTCTCAAGTAGTGTGGAAGCGATGAGCTATTGTCGAAAAAGAAGTTGGCGTTTCGGATTGATCGTTCAGCAAGATCAGAAAAGTGAAAAGGTAAACTAGGCACCCATGATTCAAATGCCGCCCATGCTCATTACAAAAAAATTCTGGTGTCAGGCAATCCACGTTGACTGTTTTACACCTCCTGATTCCTACTTTTCTTCTTCCCATTATCATCATCATCGACACTTGGTTCTTTCAGAGTCAACAACTCATATGTGGTCTTTCCGTTTAAGCTCTCCACCTGCCTACGAACACCATCAAGTGCATGCCCAAGTGAATCGGCTTCAAATGGCCGAAGGCAAGCTTTTATCCGCCGCTGCAGGTAGCCAGGTACTGACTGATCTCGCCACGGTTGAATTACGGCATTTGCTCGCTACACTCTCGACGCAAATTGGTACTGTACCACAAGTAAGTAGGAAAAAATGATCCCAGGTAAGTGCATCTCATCTTCTACTTACACCAAGGCAGTAGTTAATATCCCGCAGCGCACTGTCCATGTCAAACTCCATACCCACCGTGTCCTTCAAGATTTAGAGCACCGTCAGAGACGTCAAAACTTGGCCCATCTCGGCCAGAATGTAACGGCCTCACCATTGATTTGCATGAATTCGACTTCCTCTTCTGCTATCCATGACAACGACGCCGTGCAACAAGATCCTCGCTTCCTGGGCTAGTCTCCAAACCGTAATAAAATTTCAAACGCCGATGTGTTTTGCTGACGAATTCACACGGCTTTTTTTTTCTCCTTCCTCTTCCTCCTTTACTACTTTGCGTCCAATGACATTAGGAAATAACGAAACGACGCCTATGCTTCCAAGGAGGCAGAGCTCCAATCATTGGAACAAACTTAAGCACAAGACTATGGTAAGAACCTACTTACAAGATAGACTTTACACACACAAAAACTCAAAAGCGTTTTCTTTTAATAAAAGCTCCTTCGTACGTTGTTGGTGCTAGGTATTCTTGCCGGCCTTGTTGTTGGTATCGCGGCTCTCCAATACGGGCATCCTGGCGCTCCACCACCACCTTTTAACGACAATGACGACTGGCACCAAGCTCTCGATGCGTTGGCCCAAGATGCAAAAGGATGCGTGGATTCACTCACCCGCGTCCCCGGCGAGCAGTATATCAATCGACAAAACCGGCTCTTTGACACCATGCAACAAGAAGGCGTCTTTGCATACGTTATGGAGCCTTCAGCGACGCTTCTCTACTACACCAATCTCACGTGGTCCCGCACCGAACGGCCGTTCCTTGTCGTCTTCACCGACGATCGACAAATGACGATCATCACCCCAGCGTTTGAAGCAACTCGGGCCAAGGAGCAATGGATCAAGGCGAATTTACCAACGGCAATTAACCCTTCGATGGTAGAGTGGGTGGAACATGGCTCAGCCTTCGATACGGTGCGTAATGTCTTGGGGTCCCACAACAGCCAGTCTCAAGCCATCCAGATCGAACCGACGACCCGCTATTTTATTGCCGAAGGGATCCGCACCTCTGTCGACCATTCTGTGCACGTAGCCAGTCTGACCCTCCAACAACTGCGCATGGTCAAGACCCAAGAAGAACTAGCGATCATGCGATGTGCGAATCAAATCACGGCGCGGGCGATCGGGACGGTGCAACACCATGGGATCCATATTGGCATGTCTGAACAGACGATCGAGCAACGCATGACCGAAGCCCTGCACCGCGTGGGTCTGACGGAAACCTGGGTGGTGGCGCTTGTCGATGCCAATGCTGCATTCCCCCACGGCCAGCCTGGGAAGCCTCACGACGTCACGCCCTCCAGCCTCGTCCTCATCGATACCGGCGGCCAACTGTACGACTATCAATCCGACACAACTCGCACCTTCTTCATCGACCCTGCCGCCGTCAACCACACCATCAAAGCAGCTTGGCGCACCGTACACAACGCCCAACAGGCCGTCTTGGACAACATCAAAAAAGGCGATTCATGTGCCCATGTGGATCTGACCGCTCGCAATCTTATCTCCGACGCTGGCTGGGGAGACGCCTTCACTCATCGCCTGGGCCATGGCATCGGCTTGGAAATGCACGAGGAGCCCTATATGAATCAAGGAAACACAAAATGCTTCTTGAAGCCTGGATTCACCTTCTCTGTCGAACCTGGAATCTACGTCCCCGGCGAATTCGGTATCCGGCTCGAGGATATCGTCGTGGTGAACGAACATGGCTCTTTGGACCTGTTGACGGATGGCCTGGCTGTCGATCCTTGGACCTCATCTTCTTCATAATTTAATTATAATTGTAGCTCTTGCATTCTAATGAAATAAATAAATTGTGGGGTGGGGGGAAATACATATCTGACATTATGAACAGGGGGAAAATGATGGAGAGATATGCTTTTTTGGTGGAATACGTTCGTAAAGAAGCCCGAGCAAAAAAGATTGAGCAATGTGCTAAAATGCGTTTCTTTTGCTAGAGACAGGGCGGATAAAAACAGCTTAAAGAACAATGGTTATGATTATATACACAGTAGCTCTAAAGATTACTTGCCCTCATTGTAGAGGGTTGGGGTGGATTACTTGCCTAGGATGTTTCAAACGCCGCCGCATGAATCCATTCATTCAAATCCCGTCTCAGCGAGGGTAAGCTCAGGGGCGTCCATTAGTGAAAAGTGTCAACCACGGTGGCTCCACCAATACCACCATTAAATGTAGTGAGTCACTGTGTTTGGCACCATTAACATGTGTTGGTGCTGTCCATTATGTTAGGAGCGGTGAAAAAAAGGAAACGATGGTGTACTATACACTGTACAAAAGGGCCATTAGCGGAGTTTACAAATGTGAATACTTTTTTTTTGGCAACTCATCGGTTTTGAGCTCCAAATTTTTGTAAGGTATTATCGCATTTCTCAGAATCGAGATAGTTGACCCATGTTCAAATTTTCCATGGAACAAGGTTCGATGTATACCTATCGGATGATATTAAAAACATAACCATTCCTGTGCCGTAGCCATCCGTTAACACTACACAAAGCCTTAAAACAGCGACTGATTGGGGTGCCTTTAAAGTCGGCAATTTAGCCAAGAAAAACTCAACACTCTCGGTACCATTCAATAGATGGGAGCCATATCTTTCTTCATGTAAAATTTGAAGTAGAGTTGTCCATTCTGTTTACAAGAAAATACTCGTCCAAAAAAAGTGGCACTTTTTCATGGGGGATGGCCCATCCTTCTTTTTCAAAAATAAGACTTTAAAAAATTTGGCAGTTTTTTGGTTTTCTAGACGGGAGAGTGCCAGGAACACATAAAGCTTGTGGAGAGAGAGTTCAAAAGATAAAGTAGTCAAGTCAAAAAGTCAGATTCATACACTTGACACAAAGTGGGACTCTTATTGTTATACACAAAACCCACGTCAAGCCAGAGTAACAGCAGCTGTTTCTTTGCTCAAGCTTGGCCCTAAGGGATCAAGACGATAGTTGTGGAGATGGTTTCAAACAAGGTTTATTGGATAAATGTGGCTAAATTCAAGCTATATGGAGGGAGGAGGAGACTGCGAAGGACCTGGAATGACCAATCTAATGTCATGACCGAGAGAGGAGAGAGCTGACCGGCGGCGCAAAACATGTCAGTGGTAATGGGAAAAAGCGAAGTAGGAAACGACCGGTGATTTTTAGCAGTGCATTAGCTACAGAATCTAAAAATTGCGAGTGTTTCCTCATGTTTTTCATAACCCCCTACTCCGAATCGCTAATCCATGTTCATGTCCATCAAATTCTGGTACCAGAGGGCCGATATCAGGTGCCATCCCATTCGATTGACAAGGAGAAAAAAAGCAATGATGCAAAAGACAAATGTTGGTCATGGTAAGACAATGAGGAACAAAAGGATAAGTAGAGAATTGCCCTGTGTTCGTCGATCAAGTTCGCTGTATAGAGGGCGACTCGTTCACGTTGCGGTGCTGATGTCGATGGAAAGGAAAAAGTGATGAACGAAAAGGGTTCTTTGTAGTGAGAAAGGGCCCTGGATTGGATCCAGTGTCGGAGTCTCACAACATTAAACGACGATTCATGCATAAAAAAGTGCAGTCTTGACCATTTTGTCATCATGATTTGACCACTTTTAGAGATAGGTTCGTGATACCAAGTGGCTGATTGTTATGATAGATTACAAATGCCACTTTATCCGTGCCTTTTCATTAAGAAACCCATCGAATAACGTAAACTGGGAATCAAAGGGGGGGGG
>LT552383.1:42817-53454 GCA_900079185.1 Absidia glauca
AAAACATGTCAAGAGTTCAATCAAGTCGAGATTTAAAAAAACAAGCAATCATTAAACCTTCGTGAGAAGGGTAAATGGGAGAAATAGGAGGCTCCTTCTCTTTCTCTCTCTCTCTCTTCCTCTTTCTTCTTTTCCTCTTTTCTTGACCTTTTGGGATAGGCTCGCCTATAACGACAACGATATCGAAAACTTAGGTACTGACCCCGAGTGCGACAAAGCGTTTTTGACACAAACTCCGTTCAACTTTTTTTTTTCTTCTTCTTCTGTGGGTAGATTACCATTCCTGCCTTTGGCCCACCCTTTTAGTTGGTAAGTGAATCTAAAGTAACAGCACAACAGTGGATCTAACCCAACTGAATTGTTTGTTAGACCAATTATGACAGACCAAAGCATATTGCAAGATAACGACAGGCCAATGGACATCAATGTAAGACAGCGCAAGGAGTGAATGCATAGTCATCCTAATCGTCCGTTTTTTGTTATGTTTACCCTAGCTGGATTCATTCTATGCAGATATTCTCGACAAAAAGTTCTCCAGTAGTGTGGAAGCGATAGATTACTGCCGCAAACAGTGCGCTCGCTTTGGCTTCACCATCAAACAGGAACAAAGCACTTATCGAGTAAGTCGACCAGTCAAACTATTTCAAACTCCGCCAGGCTAGCTATATTTACACCTGGATTTTGATTTTTACTTTTTTCGTCCTTCTTCTTCTTCTAGAACATTTATGTCTATTGCTCAAGAGAAGGGTTTCCTGATTCCTTACGCAATCCAAAATCCAATCCTAAGCGACGACGACCTTCGAAACGATGCGATTGCCGGTGGCGTGTGGTGCTCAATGAAAACAATGGGACGTGGGAATTCCGAAAGTCTCTGAATCCTGAAGCCTCGAAGCACAATCATGAACTAATGCGACCTGAAGAGATTGACAAGGGGTGGCCAAAGGAAATGCTTGATCTGATCTGCGAACTGACTCGACAACGACTCCCTACGCCTGACATTCGCGCTCGTGTACAACTCTTGTTTGCAGATATCCCTTGGAACGAACGACGATTCTACAACCGGCTTTCGGAGGAACGACAGAAACAACGGGTGCGTGATGCAGAAGCTCGGGTACAGCAACTTCATGGTCTTTGGTCCAATGTGGTAGCGGCGGCGGCGGGAAGTCAAGAATTGACGGAAATAGCTCAGGCCGATATCCATCGAATGGTGGACAAGTTGTGTAGCATGGCTCAAACCGACGCTTCGACCTTACCTTTGCCTCTGGTACAACAACCTTCTTCTTCTGAACATGATCATCTGGAAGATCTCTACGATGTTGGTGGTCAAGCCTCTTCTCAGGATGCTATGGATACTACGGGCGATTCTTCTTCTCAAGACGAGGTAAGTCAAGTCAAAATCACTTTTTGCACACCGTTTTAACCATTCTAGCCATGTGTGCCTTTCTAGTCTACCAGCAAACCAACAACATCTTCTTCACGGAAACATGGCAGCAAATCAGCAAATGCAGATACACCAAAAGGATTCACAGCAGTAACGATTCCTCAACAAGTTCTGTATGTCAAACTTCATGCACATCGAGTCCTCCAAGACGTGCAGCAGCTTCACCGTCGACGATCAAGGTCTTTGGCATTCTCAGACGACTTTACCGACTTTGGCGACGACTCTTCCATATCCTCTATTAGCCAACAGAAGAAACAAAAGACGCCCATGCTAAAGGAGATGGCTCAACAGCAGCAACCTCAGCAGCAGCAACCCCAGCAACCCCAGCCTCATCCTCATCTGCTATCGACCACATTACAAGCACATCAATTGGACTCACAGCATCAATATTACTATCCTCAACCGATCAAAGCAGAGCAACCACCGCTTCCTCCTTCTTCTGGTTTTATGTATCCATCTCAACAACGTGAAGGTGGTTATTACACGTCAACATTATACCCAATGTATCATCAGTCGCCTATGCCCTCGTCATCAAGATACATTCCTCCTCATCGACAACAGTACCATCAACAGCAACAACAACAAAACAACAGCATTCAACCTGATAATAGCAACAATAACAACAACACCAGTAATGATAATCTGTCAGTGTATACGAGTGGAAGACCTCCGTTACTTACTGTTACTCCTGATTTCCAACAGCAACAACAAAGTAACACCCTTCATTCTTCGTTACCAATGACTCCACCTTCGTCCACTTCCTCATCGTCATCATCACCTGCTCGACTCCCTCATAACCAGCAACCTAATGTACCCATGCTCTCCACCACAGCCAAAGACTCATCTCACTACATGACTGACCAGCATCGTCTGCAGCTTTCTCAACAACAACAACAACAACAACAACAGCAGCAGCAGCAATGCTATCAACAGCCACAACAACAACAACAACAGCAACAACAACAACGTGTGTATTACTCTCACCTGCCCAATCATCTCCTTCCTACCGACCCCCAACCTCAGGGTATCTACTATATGGATGCACCTTCCTCCTCCTCCTCTTCAGCAACAGCACCTCCGTCACGCCTCCCTCCTTGATCTGATTCATTCGTTTTAGCTAATCTTGTAGTTTAGTCAAAGTACTTGTTTAGTCATCTCATATAAAACAGTTGTATATCAATGAAAACCTCATTTGTACCATGTCTATGTCTTGTGTGTGGAAAAAGGGTGCGACCATGTAGATCGTCTAGTGAAAGGAGAGAAGGGTCTTGTAAATCAATCAGGAGACCGGGGTTTGAAAATCATGCATTGTTGTCCTTTTTGCTATGATAGTTTTTTATGCATAATGAGCCAATGGTCTAGATTGAAACCAGGCTTAATACAGGGAGAGAGAAAGAGAGATGCTCTGGGACAGAATCATGCATCTTTGGAACGCCGACAATCCGGATCAAAGCCCATGGTAGCACGCCCGAAAAAAAAAATGATATCATTTGGGATCCAACATTTTCCTTCTTTGCTTGCATACCAAAGAGAAAAAGAAAGAGAGAGAGAGAGAGAAAGAGTAAAGAAGGGGCAAGGGTTCTTCTGAAACTACATATTTTGTCTACTTGGAACACAAAGACCTTACTAACCCCAATCACAAAGTGGGCAGTCAAGCCCAAAGGGGGACGACGTTATACAGGATCCAGGTACAACATGACTGGGGCAGATCACCAAGCTAGCGAGTCCTTATATGTCGGCGATTGAAAAGCGGAGTTGACAAATCTCGTTCCTGAAAAAAAAAAAAAAAGGTGCAGCCTCCGCCAAAAAGTAGAAAGGGACCCTTAGGATGGACAACAAGAAAGAAAATGAAAGAAAGAAAGAAAGAAAGAAAGAGAGAGAAGGAAAAAGACAAAGGAGGGGAAGGGTTTCAACTAGGAACATGTTCATAGGTGATGAAACTGATTGGAGTGTCACATGTCGGAGACACGTTCTCTCCTCTTCAAATGACCTGTTAAGATAACCCAATCCTATACTGCTGGCCCCCCTTCCCCCCCTTGCAACCGACGTACATAATCATTACAGTACAGTTCCTTGTACATTTGGTAAATACAAACATATGTACGACACAAAAAAGAAATGGTCACTTTTTTCATTCCATTGTATCATGACGATAGATTTGTGTGTGTGTGTGCAAGATAGTCCCCTTCATTTGTACATTCAAATCCTATTGGATCGAAACCCACTCCGATGCCACTCTCCATCTTTTAGCAGATCAGGGTATTACAGGACCAACTCTCTCTTGTTTTGGTATCTGGCATCCCGATCAATTTTGAGTTTAAATAATGAGGCGCCTAAAATTTTTTTTTTCTTCTTTTCTCTTTCTTGTCCTCTTTTCATCTTTTTTTTTTTTTCATCAAGGAAACGTCATGACTTCCCTTTTGAATTACCCTTTTGAACTGGTGGCGCCCATGGCAGCCATTGTGTCCATCTTATTATTACCCTTGGGACCCCTTTTGATACCTCGCTTTTATCTCATCTTCCTCTTAATCTACTTTACCTGCTTCTTATACACACAAATCAACCATGTCTTCAAGTTTTGGATCACTGTCTCCAACATTAAAAAGACCATTCGCAACTGGAACATGAATGAACGCAACAACACTAACTCTAATACGACCACCACTACTATTAATACGACCACTACTACCACAACAACTAATACGACTAATAATGATATCACCAACAGCACGATGAATGAAAAGGATGCTTCAGCCGCCTATTCCGCACCAGCTTCACCTACGCCCACTCCCACCCGTGAACGCTACCCTTCTGTGGCTGAAGATGATGAACGGATGAATGACATGGAATCCACCCTCAAACTCTATGATGATAACCATTTCGTCCATGCCTTTATCGTGCCGAATTATGCGGAGCCTGAAGCTTTATTAAGGGATACCATCAAACGCTTGGCAAATCATAGGTAAGCTCCACCCCAAACACCCCAAACACACATATCCTCCCCCTGACCCTACCACCCCCTCTCTGTCTTTTGTCTCTGTCTCTCTCTCTCTCCTTTTTATACATATGTATATATGTACCACTGATGCTTATCTGCTTATTATTTTTTGGGGGGTGTTGTAGGAATGCGCAAACGAACTATGTGATCATTCTTGCAATGGAAGGCTCTGAAACTGGATTTGAACCCAAGGCTGCCAGTCTGACCAACTACTTTAAGGATAGCTTCCTCCACTTTATTGTCACGGTGCATCCTCCCGATATCCCCGGCGAATCCCGTGGTAAAGGCTCCAACGTGGCTTGGGCTGCTCGTCATGGGTGTGGTGAAATGATCCAACGTGGCGTCGATCGTCGTCGGGTTATCTTGACTGTCTCGGACTCCGATTCCTCCATACCTGAACTCTACGTGAAAGAAGTAAGTAAACAGAAAGGGCAATAGATAACAAGATATGATGTGTGTGTATAGTGTGTATTCATTACACTCTTCTCTCTCTCTTCTTTTAGGTTGAAAAGACCTTTAACCAAGCCGAGGATCCCTACTTTTTACTGTTTGCCCCTCCCATCTTCTTCTCTCGTAACGCCTTTGATGTGCCTGCGGCGGTGCGAATGACTGATATCACATGGTCAGCGATGGTGATGGCGAATCTTAGCAACAGCCGCGGTATTGCCTTCCCTTGCTCGACATACTCTCTCTCGATGATCTTGGCCGAACGTGTGGGCTACTGGGACACGGATGCCGATTCTGTGGGTGAAGATATGCATATGATGCTCAAGTGTTTCTTCAAGACCGACGGGCTTGCCCGGTGTGCGCCAATCTTTGTCCCCATCAACCTCACCAATGTCCAGACCAACGGCTATCTCTCCAACATGCATGCCCGCTATATCCAAGCCAAGCGTCACTACAACGGGGTGGCTGATGTCTCGTATACTTTGCGCAGTGCCGCTGGGCTCCAAGATCTCGTCCATGGCGATAACAACAAGTACATGATGGGCGCACTGCTCACTGGCGATCAAAAGAAGAAGCAATCGATGTATGCCTCGCCGACCTTTTGGTTCGACAAGCTGCTGGTGTGCGCCAAGGTGCTCGAAGCCCATATGATTCCTGTCACCTCGGGCTGGCTCATGTTTGCCGCTGTCCCCCTCATGCAATTCATCCTCTTCCCGCCCCATTCCATGGTCGCCTTTGTCGATCCTGCCGACAACCCCATCCTCACCTCCGACTTTTATGCCACCCTCTGGAACATCGTCAAGATCATCACCGTGTTTTTGCCCTTCCCCCTGTTTGGCACCTTGTCCATCTACGAACATCTCCACCGCTGTGTCGACCGTGAACTGTATAGAAAATCGCCCAAGGAATCCCGCTCATGGAAAAACGTCGCCGATTATATCACTCTGCCTATCGCCGCATGGATGTTCATGACTATCCCATCCACCATCGCTTGCATCAAACGACTCTACAAGCCCACCGATCAATATATCGTCGCCGAAAAGTTTTTTGAAGAAGAACAAGACGCCTAGTCTCTCTACTCTGTTTACATCCCCTCAACCCTTAATTTGAACCCTTACTGTCCATACACACACTATCTCTTCTTTTTTTGTTTTTTGTACCCTTTGCCATTTCTATTCCTTATGTAGTGTATCCCTTTCTCTCCCTTGCTCTCTCTTACTTTAATAGCCCCCCCCCGTAGTCTCTTAATCTGTATCAAAGCTAAACATCATTAAGAATAAAAAAAAACATCTTTACATTTGTCTATCAGAAAGGGGATCTGCATAAAACAGGTATGTGTTGTATGTAACTCCAAACAAACAACACCAGGAAAAAACGGAAAGGCGGCGGGGTTTGAACCCCATAATCCACCTCGGTATCTCATCACCATGACAACCCCTCCCATTATTTTTCGTTTCTTTGCTCTTGTTAAAGGAGGAGAGAGAGATACTGTAGAAACACAATGTTTATCTGGTTAGTGGCAAGTCTCCCATTGTGCGTGCTTGGGATCAAGATCCCCTTGCAGCCCCATGGTGGTTTACAGTCGATGACGGGGTACTCGGGGGAGATCAGCGTGGGGTCGCCACCGCAGCGATTCCAGGTGGTGTTCGATACAGGCAGTTCCGACATGTGGGTTGTGTCGTCGCATTGTCCGTCGCGGGCCTGCGGGCAACATCGACAATACCATGCGCATGCCTCACACAGCCACCAGGCGCTAGGCGGCATGTACCATGATAGCAACCGTAGTAATGGCACAGTTGAGGTCAGGTATGGGGCAGGCAGGGTACGTGCGTGGCTGGGCCGAGATGTTGTGCGCCTGGGCCCTGTGGTGCTCCCCCACCAGGTGCTGGGCCAAGCCGTGCGGCTCTCACATGGGTTTGCGGGGAGCAGCTTTGACGGCATCTTTGGCCTCGGGCTCTCAACGGCACATGCATTGCCGCCCTTCCAGAGCCTTATCCAACGTGGGGCCATTGACGACGCGGTGTTTGCCATGTACTTCCAGTCAGGAGGCGGCGAACTCGACCTTGGCACCATCGACACATCCAGATACCTCGCAAACTCCTTGGTGTATACCCCGCTCGCCAGTGACCGCACTTGGCTCGTCCGGATCACACATGTCGCTGATGGCCATATAGGGAATCGGCTGGCCATCGTCGACAGCGGCACAACATTGATGATCGTCTCCCCCAAAGATGCAAGGCGCATCCATGCAAGGATCGCAGGTGCGGTGGAAAATGGTGACTCTACTTGGTCCATCCCATGCCACGCCATTGTGCCCCCTCTCAAAATCGTCATGCAAGGAGACATCGTCGTTTGGTTGCCAGGGGCAGCTTTTGTCCTCGCCCCTTTTGCAAACTCCGACATGTGTCTTTCGGGGATCTCCGGTCAAGTGCTTGATGGAGAAGCAACTTGGATCCTTGGGAATACGTTTATGAAACAGTTTTATACGGTAAGAGAGTAAAAGATATAAAAGTAGATCAACATCATCTAACGTTCATCTCATGTACATAGGTATTTGATTATGGAAGACGGCGGATCGGGTTTGGCATTGCAGTACCTGACCCCGTGTATTCAAAAGGTCTCTAAAAGTGTCATTTTATTTACAACATCCCACTTCTATATCTATAAACTATGCAAAGTGTGTATATCATTCTTGCCATGAATTGCCCAGTTCCTGTTCCAGTTGATTGTAAATCGCCTCGAGTTCCTTGCTTTTTGTATCAGCAACGAATTTGATGGAAAGAGGTCGCCGTAATTGACCATGGTTCTTGATTAAAGTAGAGAGCATGGGGGAGTAGCTAATCAGGGCCCGGTGCACATCACCCTAATAAAAAGAGAATGAGTAAACAGATATGCAGACATCCTTCTTGCCGTCTTACCCTTTCCTTTTTGACGGTGGAGGTGGGTTCGTAAAAGATTTGACATTTCTTTAGATTGCGAGACACTTTGACTTGGCGAAGGGTAAAGTGAGCAGGTGTGATTAACAGAGTGGGTAGATCTTCAAGGGAATACACAGTGGAGAGAGCTCGATGGATCCGTTGCGCCAGTCGTTCTTGGGTAATTGTTGATGTGGCATCGCCTTCATGAAGGGGTCGGGCTGTTTCCGTATAGAGTTCCAGATGCTACCATATAGAAAAACAAGAATGAGGTTCAGGCTGGGCTCTTTTTTGTGCTTACTTACCCTAGATGGATCATGATGCCAGGCTTCCCTTTGTGTCGAATCGATCGGGCGTTGTGTTTTCTTGGGCTTGAAATACCGTAGATACTGCCCAGGGATCATGACATCACTGACCTGATTCAGTTGTGGTTTGCGTACAGCCGTTTTGGGTAGAGTGGTAAATGTCCTTTTGATAATAAACATGAGTGAAAGAAGAAGAGACAGAAAGATTTGGAAGCCACGGCTTATTACTCGAAACGGGGTTCAAACTCCGCCCGGGCCCTTGGGGTTTTATCTGACTTTTAGGATTTTTCCCTTCTTTTCTCTTTCTTTCCCTCCCTTACCACACATCCGTTCGCTGCGTATAGCTTGGAAGGTAAAACGATCATTACAGTTAACGTGAATGAAAGATATACGATGTCAATGGATAGATGGATGGATGGATGGATGGATGGATGGCTTACTCACTTGTATTTTTATATTTATGACGGTTTAGATTCAGCAATGGTTCAAAGAGTTACTTACAGACGTCGTCTTTCCTACAACACCCGCTCCAACCGTGTCAAGATCGTCAAGACCCCTGGTAAGCTATACTATAAAAAAAGAGGCAGAAAAGGAGACCAGAGATCGATACTTGACAGCACATACGACACTATTTTGATCACCATGACAACGCACCCCTTATCCACCACCCGCAATCAACGATTTATCACCATGACAACATCGACGAATCAAAAGAGGGATCGAGATGAAACTAATCAATGTCTTGTGTTTTGAATCTTAGGTGCCAAATTGGTTTACCAATACCAAAAGAAGCCCGTCAAGGCTCCTCGTTGCGGTGACTGTGGTAACAACTTGGCTGGTATCAAGGCCCTCCGTGCCCGTCAATTCCACAACGTCTCCAAGACTCAAAAGACCGTCAACCGTGCTTATGGTGGCTCCCGTTGTGGCCACTGTGTCCGCAGCCGTATCGTCCGTGCCTTTTTGATCGAAGAACAAAAGATCGTCAAGCGTGTCCTCAAGGCTCAAAAATAGATTACTGTTTTTTTTTAGTATGTGAATCTTCCTCCTCCTCCCCCCTTTTCTCTTTACACTAGCTTTTTTGTTTGTTTGATCTTTTGAAAAACTGGGATAGATAATAAAGAGGGGGGTAAACGTATCATGGAATGCATGTAGGGATCACGCTCGGCAATGCTTGGGGAATGCTACAGACAGAACCATCCGGACAGAACCAATCTGCGTATCTTGAATTTTGCTGACAATAAGGACTTACATGGCGGGGGACTCTCTGAGTCCCTGACTTCAGTCCCGGTCATAGATGGGACTCAACTTGAAATGAAGATGAAACCGCCCCTGTCAACACGCTAATGATACCGAACACTTCACCAATACCTCACACTTCTCCAACAATGTATGCCTATGCACTCTAGTTTTCAAACCCAGATTGGCTATAAGATTGTTTTTTTTGGGCCTGTCCTATTATTTTGCTCCTTCTTCCCCTCGTCATTACTTTTTTGCTTTCATTGTCATTCTCTTTACTCCACGACGTCAAACGAACGAACGGACGAGCAAACGAACGAACGGACGGTAATTCCTCCCTTCTCACGTCATGTTCATCTTTTGCTTACCATTACTAACCTTTTGCCTTATGCATCGTTCCTCTTTCTTTTGACGCTAGATCGGCTACGACGATGACGACGGCAATAGGAACGACGACGATGCTAATGACGACTCCACCACTGCTTCATGTCGCCCAAAAAGGCTCTTTTTAAAATTTTCAAATGTAAAAAACATGGGGAAACCCTCGCAATTTTTTTTTTAGGTGCGCTCCCATTCCATTGTAGAATCTCGTAGTCGTATTTACTAATTAAAGTGTGCCAATTCTTTGATCATATCCTTCCTACTATCATTGATACTTTTACACAGCTTGGCCGTCTTTATCCGCCTCCATTTGCTTACTTTTTACAGTAGCTTAGTCATTCCCTTTACAATAGCTTGTTGCCATTAGACATTAGCTCAACTACGACCCCAAACATAGCCTGTACCATAGCCCTTTTAGTCTTATCCCATCAATAAAGCCTACTTGAATCATCCTACGAAAGACGTTTCTCAAATCCATAACCATGACAATACCATGTACAATATAAAAATCAAACTAAAGATGAGTAGCTCATCATTGACAACTCCTAAAACACCATTGGTTTACTAGTTGTAATGAATCTAATGACACGTAAATGATCGTAAGATCTATCTTCGCATACATACAAAGTTTTATTGGTACAGTAGGGTTAATGGACTATGATACAGACTATGTTTGAGGCCGGAGTTAAGTTAAGGTGTAAATGGCGACGGGATGTAGTGAGAATGACAAAGCTACTGTAAAAATCAAGCAAATGGAGGCGGACAAAGACGGTCAAGCTATGTAAAAGCATCAGAGATAGTAGCGCAAGGGTATGGGCAAAAAATTGGTACACTTTTATTAGTAACTTGGACTACGAGATTCTACAATGGAATGGGAGTGCACCTAAAAAAAAATTGCGAGGGTTTCCCCATGT
>LT552383.1:76170-88533 GCA_900079185.1 Absidia glauca
AGTCCAAGTTACCAATAAAAGTACACCAAATCTTTGCCCATACCATTCCGCTACTATCTCTGATACTTTTACACAGCTTGGCCGCCTTTGTCCGTCTCCATTTGCTGGGTTTTTACAGTAGCTTAGTCATTCTCATTACAACCCGTTGCCAGTTACACATTAGCTTAACTACGACCTCAAACATAGTCTGTGCCATAGCCCATTAGTCCTATCCCATCAATAAAACCTACTTGAATCATCCTACGAAAGACGTTTCTCAAATCCATAACCATGACAATACCATGTACATTATAAAGACTAAACTACAGACGAGTAGCTCATCATTGACAGCGCCTAAAACACCATTGGTTTACAAGTTGTAATGAATCTAATGACATGTACATGATCGTAAAGTCTTTCTTCGCATACATACAAAGTTTTATTGGTACAATAGGATTAATGGGCTATGGTACAGACTATGTTGGAGGCCGGAGTCAAGCTAATGTGTAAATGGCGACGGGTTGTAATGAGAATGACTAAGCTACTGTAAAAATCAAGCAAATGGAGGCGGACAAAGACGGCCAAGCTGTGTAAAAGTATCAAAGATGGTAGCGGAAAGGTATAGGCAAAAATTTGGTACACTTTTATTGGTAACTTGGACTACGAGATTCTACAATGGAATGGGAGTGCACCTAAAAAAAAAATTGCGAGGGTTTCCCCATGTTTTTTACATTTGAAAATTTTAAAAGTGCCTTTTTGAGCGACATGAAGCAGCGGTTGAGTCGTCATTAGCATCGCCGTCGTCCCTATTGTCGTCGTCATTGTTGTAGCCGATCTAGTGCCAAAAGAAAGAGGAACGATGCAAAAGGCGAAAAGTTAGTAATGGTAAGCAAAAGATGAGCCTGACGTTAGAAGGGAAGAGTTACCGTTCGTTCGCTCGTTTACTCGTTCGTTTGTTCGTTCGTTCGCTCGTTTGTCGTCGTGGAAAAAAAGAGAAGGACAATGTGGAGGCAAAAAAGTAATGACGAGGGGAAGAAGGAGCAAAAACGAAGGACGAGTATAAAAAAGTTGTTGTAGTCAAATCGGGGCTTGAAATCTGAATGATTTCAAGTATATTCTATTGACTGGATGAGACTATGGTTAGGCTATGAGGGAGAAGGGTACGTATAGGATATGGAATGACTAACCTAGTGTCATGACTAATATAATGAAAGACGGGAGAGCTGACCAGCGGCGCCAAAAATGTCAGTGGTAGCGGGCAAAGGGGCGTCAAAGTAATGATGTCTAGCAGTGCAATGGCTACACAACCGACTATGGAAAAGCGAGTGCATCTAAAAAAAAAAGTGATGAAGAAGCAAAGAAGACGGAGGAATCAAGTGGAGAGGAGATACTTTAACGCCACGTTCGGAGTTTGGAGTGTTCCGAAAAGCACCAATCCGACATTTTACTGACATGCCCCTCATCTAGAACGTAAAGGCCTTTTGAGTATCTCTCTATATCAGGTGATGAAGGGGATTGTTCCATACAAAAGTGGAATGTGCGCACCAGGGATGGTCCATCATCCAACTAGACAAGTCGGAATATCAAGAACAATCTTCACAAACACCATAGTGGGTCGAAAAAGGCACTTGAACATTTATAAATAGGTTCCTTTGGACGAACAACTCCTTCTTTATACTATACTTGTCACCTCCTTGATCGGCTTTTTTTTAACCCTGGGCATAGATAAGCTTGAAAGTCGGAGTTTGAAACACAGCTTTTTTGCATGAATTCAAGGGTATCAGGCACTCGGCTCTTTTTTTTGGCTCCTCGTTTTATAACCCATCATCTTGTTTTGCGGGAGGGAGGCGTTTCTATGCTGATCGAAAACCCTTTACCAGTTTCTCCTTTCTTTACAGAGGAGAGTTCTTCAAGGGGAAACTATCCCCTCCTCCCAAAGAGAAAGAAAAGAAAAAAGTTCTGAGATGGGATCCAATGATGGTTGATTTCAAACCACAACGAAAGGTTGAAACCCAGGGGTGGAAAAGGCATGTACTTGCTGATGGGTTGTTCTAGTGCGTTTTTGAGACAAATCAGGGAAGGCAATGGAAAAAAAAAGACAACGATGGTAATGCCCTCCCCTCCTGTTTTCTCTATTGAATTGCCTTTTTCGAGCGTAAGGAGGGATGGATAGAACAAAATACAAAAAGTTTCGATATCGTTCGATACATTTCTAGAACAATTTGTAGTGTCAAGGAGTAGAAGCAATGGGTTGACTATAAAAGATACATTGCTGGTGCCTTTTTGTCTTGTTAAAACTCAATCCAACCCATCATCATGCGTGTATCTGCCTCTGCCCTTGTTTTACTCTTTATGGTTTTACGTGTCGGAGCCGATTGTCCAGCCAGCGACTGTGCTTGTAATGGGAATGATAGGACAATGTTTTGTGGCGATAATCAAGGAAACTGTCAAAGTGGTCATCTTTATATTTGTGAAAAGGGTGCCAAGGCCTGTGATAACGGGGTCCGCCAATCTTGTATCGACTGTGGGAGAATCACTTGCTAATAATCAATCATCATTCAAACATAATAAAGTAGTACACATCATAGATCAAGATAGTAGGGGGTGTCTTTATTGAGTGTCAGTTGAATGCTAAAAAGGGGGAAACTAGCCTAAAAAGTTTAGCCCAGAGACGGGAAAAAAAAAAAAGTGATGTTTGACCGGCCAAGTCAGAGAGAAAGAGTTAAATGAATACATGGGATGAATGATAAGGTTAAGGGGGAAGGGAAGCACATCACTGTAAAGTACATCAAAGGGCAACACTAGACTAAAAGCTGGTATCTTCCGATCTATTTTCTATTCAGATAGGCTGATAAAGGAGTCGTTGAGGATCTTGAGGAAGTATACGATCGTCGTTGGTACTGCTTTTCTTCAGGATCAGCACGATGATTAGACTAAGAGAAAGAAACAACACCCATTAGTACAGAGTGCCTGGTTATGTTTTTGTGTGTGTGTGTGTCACTTTTTCCCGTTTTTTTGTTTTGTCTTTGCTTACTCTGCTTGGGCCTAGATCCACAAACCCACCACTGTGTTCACTATCGTCCGAGTAGAACGATTCTGGAGTTGCCTGCTTCAATAGATTGATCTGTCGCACCAAGGGTTCCAAATCCCGCGCCACTGCCGCCAAGCTGTCCTGTCTTGCCTGCTGGATCTGTCGTTGCACCCGCTCGTATTCTGCTGTACATGCTTGTAGCTCGGTCTTTTTCTTTGCCAATTCCACCGCCGCCTGGTTGTTCTCCAAGCCCAAGTCCTTCACCTGTCGTTCCAATTCGTCCCGTTCCTTCTTCAATCGATTGATTTCTGTCTTGAGTCGATCATGTTGCTCCGTCGTCATCGTCGATGTTGTATCAATGTTGCTGTTGTTGGTATCCAGATGTTGTACAGCACGCAGGATCAAATCTTCAATCATCTTATACATGACACCGGTGTAGTCCTCCAAATGGCCACGCATTCCCGACATGGCTTTATCGATATACCCCCGAGCATTTTCTTCATAGCGTTTGAGTCGTTCTTCGTTTCCATGGGGATCCTTGATGTCCATAAAGTGGCTGTTGAAGGCATTCTTGACTGCGCGGCGCACGGTTTCTTCCAACCCCGACTGACTGCCACCAAACCGATCGAGGACCCGTAAAGTGCGCTCCATAAATCCCCGAGTCCCAATCACCAATTCACGCACATCATCGTCGTCCAAAGTCCGAGCATCACCAGGTAAAGAGGAAGAAGACCCATCGCCATCCCGGTAGAGCTGGATACGTTGCAGTCGCTCGTCCAGAGTCATCAGTCGATCCGCCAGTTCATCCAAAGAAGGGGTAATGTCGGGCACCGCCATTTCGTCCAATTGCTGAATCACATGCTGGAAGAGTTGACCTAGGACCTTGAAACTCTTGTCATCTTCTTCACGGCCGCGGTCTTGTCCATCCTTGAGCCCATCCATGTGTCGCTCCAGTACCGATAGAAGGAATTTCTGGTGTGCCTGGGGATCTTGAGTAGGTTCCAAAGAAGCTGCTTTCTTGTTGTTGTTGCCACCACCACCAGCACTGAGCTGAGCAAGAATCTTGGTTTGCATTTCATCCATCCACTGGCGTTGTTCCTGTTGCCACATCTCGAGCGCCTCGTCCAGGGCCTTGGTATCGTCGTTCTTCGCCATCGAGTCCACGAGCTGGGTGTGTGAGGCTTGAAGCTCGGCCAAAAGCGATTCCAGCTTGCCATAAGAGGATTGGGAGGAGTCACGCATTGCCATGAATTCCGTCTGGAAAGCGTCCAAAAGCCGATCGCGGTCCTTTTCTTCGACTTGCAGTAACTTGACGAGATCCGTCTGTAGATCGGTCCATCCACGTCGAGCATCGTCAAAGGTATCCATGAGTTTCGACACCCCTGATTTGATATCCAGGACATGGGTTTGGAGAAGTGGGTCCTTGAGTTGGTCACGAAGCGATTGCAGTTGGTATTTGACATCACGGACGTCGCTGTCGTCACCGTTCATCGAGGGTTGTTGGCGCCGCCTGTTGTTGCTGTGGTGGTGCGGTGATGTATTCATCATCATCCATTGTTGTTGGTCCTCCATCCATCGATTGCGTTCATCCATGAGATCTGCCCGTTCATCCATCCACCGATCCCGTTCATCCAACAATCCATCCCGTTCTTCGGAGAGCCCTGCCACCTGATCCCGCCAGTCGTGCGCCTGTGCTTGCCATTCCTGTGCTTTGGCCTGCCATGTCATCTTTTGCTGCTCCAAATCATCGGTTTTGGCGGCAACTTGCTGTTCCATCTCCAAACGCACGTGCTCCAGTTCACTTGTCAGGCCGGATTCTCGTGCTGCATGTTCGCTGGCCTGTGATCGCACCCGCTTCTGGGCTTCGGCTAGTTCTTGGCGGAGTTGGTTGTTTTCATGCTCGAGGGCGGCGGTGGTTGCTTGGAGTTGCCGGTTCAGTTGTTCCATAGAGATTGTGCGAGACTGGAGTTCCGTATGCGTGGCCAACGAGACTTTGCCCATAATGGAGGTGAGTGAGTTGATCCAGTCCTTGCGTGTAGTCAGATCATCCGTCGCCAAGACAACATCGTCGCGCTTCACCAATAGCCGTAGTTCCCATTTGATGCCAGGTCGATAGTCTTGTTTCTTGGGCTCCACTTCAACCACCTCACTCATGTCATAAGTATGAATGTGATTGGCAAACTAAAAAGAGAGAGAGAAAGAAAACAAAGTGTAAGAGAAGGGATAGTCTCATGGTTCATTCTTTTGTACTAACCTTGTCATCTTTGTAGAGATAGAGTGCCCCTGGTTTGATGGCATTCCCATGTTTCGCCACAGCATAAACCGGTCGCCATTGCTATCCAGGGGAAAGGTAGATTAGCAAAAAAAGAAAAAAGAGAGAAAGAAAGAATGGGCGGACTTACCATCAAATTGTTCTTTTTGTAAAGCCAGCCTTCACGTGCCACCTACAAACAAATCATAGTCAGTATTGACATCACTTGGCTGTTTTGACTGACAAGGCTACCTTACCTTGAACTCCTGTGATGAGCTGAATTGATTGGAGGACGCTGTGATAATAGAGGGACTTGACATAAACGAGCTTTGATCGCTTTGAAGATCATCCGCCACGGGAGCAGTGGTGTATTCGTAGTTGCCATTATTTTCTTCTTCACCAGCGTCGCCGCCGTCGTCGTCATCATCTTCTTCGTCGTCGTCTTGTTCTTCTTCGTTGTCTTGAGGCTCTTCTTCTTCTTCGGATTCATCATTGCCAGGTTCAAAAGCCAGTCTGGATCGAATGGGTAAAGGAGACACGGAGCGATAACTACCACCACTGGATGAGTTGGACCGAATACTACCGTGCATCATCGATTGCTGTTCCTGCTGTTGTGCTGCCAACCATTGATGCTGTAGAGCTGCCACGGATTTTCCTCCACTGGGTGGCAAGGGTCGACGGTTGTATTTGCTATTGTTGTTATGGGCTGCTGCTGCTCCTGAAGAGAAGGCTTCGGCTTTTCTTGACACGCTATCTTGAGGAGACACCGGTCTTCCACGCCAATCTGAAGAATAACCCTCCATGCTGAGTCTACTTCTGCCTTTGTTGCTTTGCATTGTGTAAATGGAGAGGACGGAATGTTATAAAGTAAAAGAGAGAGAGAGGGGGGGGGGAAAGAGTCCTGCCCACTTTATGCCCTCTAATTTCAAACACCGCTTCCAAATTAGGAAGCGAGCAAAACAATGAATGGGAATGGATGCTGAAACAAGAGTACATGTACTTTATTGGATAAAAACAGAAACAACAACAATAATGACTATGAAGAGATTGGTAAGGGGTCGATTTTCCATATCTTGTCAGCGTATTCACGAATAGCACGATCCGAGGAGAAGAAGCCCATACCAGCCGTGCACAAGATAGACTTTTTCGCCCATAGCCGCTTGTTTTTAAAGTCCGCATCGACGTCGTCCTGGCGCTTCAAGTAAGAGTCAAAGTCTTCGGAGATCAAGTAATAGTCGCCACCATAGGTCAAGGTATCGATCAGAGGGTTGAAGCTAGAAGGGTCGCCGAAATCGCCGGCCTGGATGGATTCGATCACGGTCTGGAGATGGCCATCCACGAGCACGCCATGGTATTTTTGATAGTGCCTGATATCCGCCACCTGATCGGCCAGAGTGCCAAACATAAAGATGTTGTCTTCACCAATCTCGTCCCTGATTTCAATGTTAGCGCCATCAACGGTGCCGAGGATCAAGCCGCCATTCAGGACGAATTTCATGTTAGATGTGCCTGAAGCCTCGGTGCCTGCGGTGGAGATGTGTTGGGAGAGGTCGCTGGCAGGGATGATGATTTCCGCCAAGGACACCTTGTAGTCAGGGATATACACCACCTTGAGCAAGTCGTCCAAGGACAGATCGTCGTTGATGACTTTGGCCACGCTGGTGATGAGCTTGATGACCATCTTCGCCACATGGTAACCGGGAGCTGCCTTGCCGCCAAAGATCACCACCCGCGGCACCACCTGCGCACGTTCTTGGCTGCCCATTTCCAAGAGAGTACGGTACCGATGGATGACACCGAGGATGTTGAGGAATTGCCGTTTGTATTCATGGATCCGCTTCACCTGGATGTCAAAAAGTGCCCGTGGCGAGACGTCGATCCCGAGATGTGTCGCAATCCAGCTCGCCAATCGCTGCTTGTTCTGTAGCTTGACCGCCATCCATTTCTTTTGGAACTGTTCATCTTCGGCATACTGTTTCAGGCCAGACAGTTGAGACAAGTCAGACACCCAATGGTCGTTGGTGAGAGTCGTCGTGATGAGATCGCGCAAAGCAGGGTTGGCTTGGTACAACCATCGTCGTGGGGTAATGCCATTGGTGATGTTGATGAAGCGCTCGGGGCCGTAGTACTTTATAAAATGGGGAAACAGGTCCGTCTTGACGAGATCGGAATGCAGGGCAGCCACACCATTGCACGTATGCGAGCCCACCACCGAGAGATAGGCCATTCTGACTTGCTGAGGGTTGGATTCTTCAATGATCGAGACCTTGTTGAGCAGATCCCGGTCGCCAGGGAAACGACGCTCCACATCCTGCAAAAAAAAGAGATTCAGGTCGTAGATCAGCTGCATATGGCGAGGAAGGACCTTTTCCATCAGGGGCACCGGCCAACATTCATGCGCTTCAGGTAACACCGTATGGTTTGTGAACCCAAACGTCGCCCGCACAATCGCCCATGCATCGTCCCACGGCAAGCCTTCGATATCCACCAAGATGCGCTGCAGCTCGACAATGGCCAAGGACGGATGGGTGTCGTTGAGTTGCATCGCCACACGATTCGGGAATTCGCTCCATGCCACATGCGCCGTTCGTTTAAATCGATGCACCACATCTTGGACACTGGCGCTGACGTAAAAGTATTCTTGCTTGAGACGCAGTTCCTTGCCGGCAGGGTGGTTGTCGTTGGGGTACAGCACCGCCGTCAGGCACGCCGCTTCGTTATGGGCCGCCATCGCTCGTCCATAGTCGCCGTCGTTGAAGGCTTGCAGGTCAAAAGGTTGCGTCGCTTTGCTGGCCCACAGTCGGAGATTGCCACATGCACCATGGTACCCAGGCACAGGGACATCGTACGCCCACGCCTCCACACCCACACCGTTGGTTTCCCAGGACAGTCGAGAGTCGCCCCCGCCGCTGACTTTGGTCGCAACGTACCCATAGAATTGCACTTGGTAATGGATGTCGCGCGGGAATTCCCAGGGGTTGGTGGATTTGAGCCAGTCGTCAGGAGATTCCGTCTGTTGCCCATGCGAGTCGAGGCCCTGGCGGAAGAGCCCGTTGTTGTAGCGTAAACCATAGCCCCAGCACGGTAGATCCACTGACGCCGCCGCATCCATATAGCACGCCGCAAGTCGCCCCAGCCCACCATTGCCGAGTGCAGCGTCTCGTTCTTGTTCTAAAAGATCTTCCATGGAAAAGCCAAGAGAATGCACCGCTTCGCCATAGTTGTCTTTCACATGGAGGGCATATAAAGCGTTGTCCAAAGCCCGACCCTACAAGTGAAAAAGGAGACCGTTAGATCAAGATGACATGCACGGCGGATCTTCCTCGTTCATTACCAGTAGGAATTCCATGGACAGATAGTAGCATCGTTTACGCCGATACTCCTTTTTGTAAAGCTGCTGAGTTTGATTCCATTGTTTCAGCACCTTATCACGCAGAGAGAAAGCTACGGCTTGATATACAGCGACTTTTTCCAAATTGTGCTGGGTGCGGTGCAAGGTCGAGTTCATGTGGTAGGCAATGGAGGCTTGTAGAGATTCAATATCATTGGGTTGGGCAGCAGTGGAGGATTGTTTCTGATGGTCTTGTTCAAGCTGTTCAATGGCTTTTGTCCACTGATCAAGGTATTCGTCTTCGAGCATTTCATGCGAGGGGGTGGATGGCACAGTGCTGACTGGGACATGTTCAATATCATCGTCATGGATCACAATGTTGGTAAGTCGGCGGGTCAGTTTGGGCATAGACAGCCGTCTTTGAGGAGTAGGCCGTGTCATTTAGTTGAAGAAAAAAGGGGGAAGAAGAGCGGCGGAATGGAAAAAAGTCAAACTCGATCGGACTTTATATCTTTTTCATGCCTCTTCTTTTTTTTCCCATCCCCCAACAAATTTCTCTTCAAAAGCATAAAGTCGATTGTTTCAAACCAGTGGGTGCGATACATTGAAGCTTGTCATCCATCCAGATCTTATCGATAAAGAGATCGTGCGGGCAGAAAGGGAAGCACAACATATACGGCATGTGTGAGTGGAGGAGAGAGTGGTACAATGTGTGAGAATCTGTTGGAGTCTGTACGAAACAAGTATACATACTGACCCAAATGGTCCGAAAAAGAAGCACATGATGGTCTTCTAAACGATCTCCCCCCCTGGTTTTTCGCCCGCTAGCGACGCATTTAAACTCCGCTTCTTTTGCAATTTCCCGCTTGCATGAATGAGGGAAAGAAACATCGCCTGACATTGTATGGCTTCCGTTTCTTCACAAAAGTGGATGGATCTCTTCTTTAAAGTTATATCTTATCCGAGCCCCACTTGCAGCGTACATGTTTACAAGTTCACGTGCCTTCATTTTCCCAGCGTTCACACACTCACACACACACTGTTTGTTTTATATTTGTACTTTTCGGTGCACTGTTCAGCTCTATGTGAACTAAACTGACTCTGCTCACCTGATTTGAAGAAGTCTCCGGGGTGACAAAAAATGGGAAAGAGACTCCTTCTTCTTATCGAGGGTAGCAGCTAGCTTGATCCGGATTGCTGTTATTACGACCCATCAAGTTTCAGCTCCCACGACGTGGACAAATGGTTGCTGCATCTGGTAGTTTTAACGCCTGGCATTAAAATGAGCCCGCAAGTCAAAGATCAGAGTAGTAATGACTTAAAAATGTTTTTGAAACTCCGCCAGTTGGCAAAAAGCGTAAAGAAGGACGGGCCATCCCCCATGAAAAAGGGGAATGCTACAGACAGAACCATCCGGACAGAACCAACCTGCGTATCCTGAATTTTGCTGACAATAAGGACTTACATGGCGGGGGATTCTCTGAGTCCCTGACTTCAGTCCAGGTCATAGATGGGACTCAACTTGAAATGAAGTTAAAACTGCCCCTGTCCACACACAACAATGTGTGTCTAGGCACTCTAGATTTCAAACCCCGATTTGACTACAACAACTTTTTTATACCCGTCCTTTATTTTTGCTCCTTCTTCCCCTCGTCATTACTTTTTTGCCTCCATTGTCATTCTCTTTACTCCACGACGTCAAACGAACGAACGAACGAACGAATGGACGAGCAAACAAATGAACCAACGGTAACTCTCCCCTTCCCACGTCATGTTCAGCTTTTACTTACCATTACTAACCTTTTGCCTTTTGCATCGTTCCTCTTTCTTTTGACACTAGATCGGCTACGACGATGACGACGGCAATAGGGACGACGACGATGCTAATGACGACTCCACCACTGCTTCATGTCGCCCAAAAAGACTCTTTTTAAAAATTTTAAATGTAAAAAACATGGGGAAACCCTCGCAATTTTTTTTTAGGTGCACTCCCATTTCATTGTAGAATCTCGTAGTCCAAGTTACTAATAAAAGTGTACCAATTTTTTGTCATACCCCTTCGCTACTATCATTGATACTTTTACACAGCTTGGCCGTCTTTGTCCGCCTCCATTTGCTGGGTTTTTACAGAAGCTTAGCCATTCTCATTACAACCCGTCGCCTTTTACACATTAGCTCAACTCCGGCCTCAAACATAGTCTGTACCATAGCCCATTAATCATATTGTACCAATAAAACTTTGTATGTATGCGAAGATAGATCTTGCGATCATGTACATGTCATTACAACTAGTAAACCACTGGTGTTTTAGGAGTTGTCAATGATGAGCTACTCATCTGTAGTTTGGTCTTTATAATGTATATGGTATTGTCATGGTTGTGGATTTGAGAAGCGTCTTTCGAAGGATGATTCAAGTAGGCTTTATTGATGAGATAGGTCTAAAGGACTATGGTGCATGCTATGTTTGGGGTCGTAGTTAAGCTAATGTCTAATGGCAACAAGCTATTGTAGTGGGAATGACTAAACTGCTGTAAAAACCCAGCAAATGGAGGCGGACAAAGACGGCCAAGCTGTGTAAAAGTATCAATGATAGTAGCGGAAGGGTATGGGCAAAGAATTGGTATACTTTCATTAGTAAATTGGACTGAAGATTCTACAATGGAATGGGAGTCTACCTAAAAAAAAATTGCGAGGGTTTCCCCATGTTTTTTACATTTAAAATTTTTAAAAAGAGCCTTTTTGGGCGGCATGAAGCAGTAGTGGAGTCGTCATTAGCATCGTCGTCGTCCCTATTGCCGTCGTCATCGTCGTAGCCGATCTAGTGTCAAAAGAAAGGAGAACGATGCAAAAGGCAAAAAGTTAGAAATGGTAAGCAAAAGATGAAAATGACGTGAGAAGAGGAGAGTTACCGTCCGTTCGTTCGTTTGCTCGTTCGTTCGTTCGTTCGACATCGTGGAAAAAAGAGAAGGACAATGTGGAGGCAAAAAAGTAATGACGAGGGGAAGAAGGAGCAAAATAATAGGACTTGCAAACAAAACAATCTTATAACCAATCGGGGTTTGAACCCCAGAGTGCATAGGCACACATTGTTGGAGGAGTGTGTGGGCAGGATCGTGTTCCTGAGCTTCAGTTTGTATCATATCCCTAACATATCAGAGCGAGCATGCTACTACGTTCTCATGCCATGATGTGGACTTACCATTTAAATGACAAATGGGCTGGATCAGAGTATATTGAATGTAGCCAAATGGGATACCAGGGGTGGAAATCCATCATGAGCACCGAGTCTTGTATAAAAGTCTTCCTGAGCACCATGATCACCTGTACAAATGCATTTCCAGCGACGGTAGGTTGAATAGGATCGCCAGGACTGAGTTCTTTCGCCACCAGTCGGCCATGTCATTCGCCGATCGCGGGGAACAACTTCTTGCAGAGGCTGGTAGGTGGATTAAGGGCGGGACGAGCAAAATAAAAGAATTGGCCATATGTGGGGAAGCCTGTCATCGATCGCACTAATACTCTTGGAAGGTTGGTGAGATATGCGCCGTTTATCGCTGTGTTGTTCCATCGGCCTTGGCGTCGTATTTCATCCACGTTTGCACACACGTTACCCGCCATACGAGCTGATGAGCCGCAATTGATATGTGTGTTTTTGTTGGACCTGATACCAGGAGAAGAGAGGGCCCAAACGATCGATTCCCGATGAGAAAAGTAAGACCATTCCTGTGCCTGGCGGGGCGGTTTTACCTTCATTTCGAATTGAGTCCCGGG
>LT552383.1:88543-106009 GCA_900079185.1 Absidia glauca
ATGACTGGACTGCTCCTTAATGTGGTTCAATTCCACTCAACATTGGTTTTATACACCCAACTGTTGTCAACTGGCAGCAGACACATTCTTACATCCGACCCACTTCCACACTTCCTCTGGTGCCATGTTATATCTTCCTTTGACAAGCTTATCCTACTGAAAAATAATCCAATTGCTCTCCACCTCCAAAAGCAAGTCATATCACTCTGGTCAAGTATAGACAAAGAACTCATGTCCCACATCCGCCATCTATGAAAATGTCTGCAAGTGGTACGTACCACTCCAATCGGTCGCTTTTTTGAAGCTTATTGTAGCGTTCATGGACCCATTCGACATCCATGTGCATGTTTCTTTCGTGATATGAGCACAAGTAGACTATCTGAGTCTAAACGCACAGCATAGATCCACAATGCGATGAACCTCTAATACCTGAACACAAAAATGGACCATGACACCCACACCCCCCTTTTTTTCCATTGACATTACAAAAGATTGAGCTTGACCTACAAAAACTCTAATGCTCACCACAAAAACATGATCTTTATCACTTTTGCGCACTCAAGTTACTTATTACAAGCCAAAAGTAGTCGCAACAAAAGGTGTTTCGAAGTTCTCTGGTATTCAAACTCCGCTGTCTGGGCAAAAATGTCAAAATTTTAGCTTGTGGAAGTTTCGATCCTCCGACCTATGGGTTATGGGCCCATCGCTCTTCCCCTGAGCTAACAAGCTGCCGATGAAAATTTAATTAACTGCCTTTATATAAAGCAGCTTTTGAAAAAGTCACGTGACTTAAAATAAAGGCTTGTGATTGGCTGAAATTTTTTCTGTCTTCTTTTGAGCCCTTGACATAGCTTAACCACTCTTTTTTTTTTTTTGGCAAGACATTATCACCCCCACTAGCATTTTCTTGCATAAGAAGTGTTATAAATGAGAGTAAAAAGTTGGTACTTTACTTATCAAGTGGGTATCATCCCGTAATGGAGGAAAGTATGGATTAACAGTGTACATTTCCCCCCTACTTTCTTCTTTGTGGAAATCAACACTATTATCAAAACATTCAAAAGACAGTGCTGATACCTAGTTGTCAGCCAATTTTTTTGTTGCTCAACGCAATAGAAGAAGAGAGAGAAGGTTGCACCAGTCGTTTTCCCCTTTTTAGGAAAGTTGCGGAGTTATACGGATTTCTGGGACAGGGTGTCTCATTCCTATACATTACTAGAAAAAAGTAAAAGGCCAAGGCGATGGTTGTCAAAAAGTTTTATTGAATGACTAAGACTATGACTAACTGATGAAGGGGAAGGGGAGAAAGATGTATGTAGGTATTGCTTTGGAGTGATTAATGTCGGTGAAGGAGCGAGAGAGAGCTGTCCAGTGGTGCCAAACGTGTATTTTTTCGTGATCCCTTAGTCCCAATCCCTAATCTAAGTACATGCCCACCAGGTGCTGGTTCCAGAGAGGCCTATATCTGTTGCGATTTTATTTGATCTACTAAGAACAAAAGAAGCATAGATGCAAAAGACAAATGTTAGTCATGGTGGGAATACGGTTATCATCGTGGAAAGGAAAAAGTTACCTTTTGTTGAGTGTTGATGGACGTTGATGCATAAAGAAGTTAGGTTAAAGATGGCGCCTTGTTGGTAGAATGGAGAAAAATAAAAAACGATGGATGGCAAAAGTGGGAAAGAATGGAAGAGGAAGCAAGGAAAGAGGGTTGGTGTGAAAGTGCCACCCTCAGGAAAAAGCGGAGTTTTAAATAAAAGGGGCTCTGCTACAAGAAGCCTTTTTTCCTTCAATCCTTCTTCTTGTCTCTTCTTTACTTCTTTTTCGCTTTTTCTCCTTTCCATCGACATTGACACCGCACTACGAACGAATCAACCGCTATACGACATTCTTAATCGACGAATACTGGGTAACTCTTTCCCTTCTCACCGTCTTGTGCATCTTTGGCTTACCATGGTTAACATTTTACATTTTGCGTCATTGCTCTTTTTTCTGTTGGTAGATCGAATGGGATGGCAGCGGATATTGTCTCTCTGGCATCAGGACTGGTTGTAGATACACTTAGATTAGGAATTAGGGCTGAGGGTTACGAAAAAATAGGGAAACCCTCGCGATGTTTTTTATAGGTGCACTCACTTTTTTAAAGTAGATTGTCTAGCCATTGCACTTAAAAGAGTACCACTCCTTTGCGCTCTTCCTTTGGACACAGCTACTAATACTGCTGGCACCACTGGACAGGTCCTTCATTCTCTTGGTCATGACACTAGGTTAGTCATTCCAAGTCCTGTACATGCCTTAGCTCCCCCCATATAGTTTAAACTTGTCTCATCCACTCAATAAAGCTTACATGAAACCATGTCCATGACTACTGCCTTCCTAGGGCCAAAATTGAGCGAAAATACCGTTGTTGTTGCTCAGGTTTGATCCGGGTTTTGTATACAGCTCACTCTGTGTCAAGTGTGTGAGCTCACGGATTTCACTTTTCGACGGGACTACTATATCTTTTGGAACTCTCTCTGCCCAAGCATCGTGTATTCCTGGCATCCTCCAGTTCAAACAAACGAAAAGCGGCCGATTTTTGCAAACCCCGATTTTTGGAAAAAAAGGATGCACCATCCTCCATGAAAAGTATCACTTTTTGTTGGACATGGATTTTCTTGTAAAAGAGATAATAAACCTCACCTCAAATTTTACATGAACAAAGTAGTATTTCGCATCTATCGAATGATATAAAGGATGCCGAATTTTGGTAGATGAATTGCCGACTTTGGGACCACTGGAATCAGTCGCTGTTTTTGGGCTTAGTATAGAGCTCAGGGAAGCATAAAACATTGGTATACTTCAAATTTGGTATCTTTTGATAGATATACACTTCATCTTGTTTCATGTGGAATTTAAAGATGGGTTACCCACCTCGATTTCGAAAGACAAGACAACTTGCTACAAAAATTTACAGCTGGAAATCGTAATGTTTCGAAAAAAGTCAAATGTGTTCAAAGATGGTTCAAGATTTGGCGCACCGGTCAAGTTTTCTAGGATGACTGGAACATATTCAAGAGAGTAAAAATTATAGAGATGGTCTCAAGTAGGTTTTTATTGACTGAAATGAGACTATGGTTAAGCTACATGTAGGACTTGCCGTGGGAGTAACTAAACTAGTGAATGAGCTACAGAATGAAGAAGAGTAGAGATGGTCAGCGGTACTTGAAGTATCAGTGGTAGTATCCAAAAGGACTGAGCTAAGGAAAAGCAATGTGTAGCAGTGTAAGGGCTACAGAACCTACAATGGAAAAAGTGAGTAATCCCTTGCGACCAATCCCTAATCTAACCAATTGTCCTTAATGTCCTGCTGCCAGAGAGCCTATATCCGCTGTCACCCTATTCGATCTATCAATGAAAAAGGAGTGATGATGCAAAATGTAAAGGTTAGACATGGTGTCCATCGTGGCAAGGAAGGAGTTACCTTTTGTTTAGTGCCAGTGGACGTTGGTGCATTAGAAGGTTGAAATCGAGGTGGTATCTTATTGCTGGAGTGGTAAATAAAAAGACATTGGATAAAAGTGAAAAAGAATGGAAGAAGAAGCAAAGAAAGAGGTTTGGAGAGGAAATGCCATCTTGAGGAAAAGTCGGAGTTTCAAATATGGGGTGCACTTCATGATAGGGGACAGTCGACACAAAGGAGCCTTTTTTTTCACTAACCATGACACACACCTTGATACATACTAGATTAAGTAGTCAACGTTTTATTGATTAAAAAGGGGAAATACATACAGATAAGGGGATGTGATGGTAAAAAGCTGTACAAAGAGGGGATGATGATGATGTTATTGATGATGATGATGAGAATGGATGAATCGATTTAAGAGCGTTCACCACGGAGACGACGAGCCAATTGGATATCCTTGGGTTGAATGGTGACACGCTTGGCGTGGATGGCAGCCAAGTTGGTATCTTCAAAGAGGGAGACCAAGTAAGCTTCGGAGGCTTCTTGAAGAGCACCGATAGCGGAGGATTGGAATCGCAAGTCGGTCTTGAAGTCTTGAGCGATTTCACGGACCAAACGTTGGAAAGGCAACTTGCGGATTAACAATTCAGTGGACTTTTGGTAACGACGGATTTCACGGAGAGCAACGGTACCAGGTCTGTAACGATGGGGCTTCTTCACACCACCAGTAGAGGGGGCGGACTTGCGGGCAGCCTTGGTGGCCAATTGCTTACGGGGGGCCTTGCCACCGGTGGATTTACGAGCGGTTTGCTTGGTACGAGCCATTTTGTTATGTGAGTGTTTGTGTGTGGTAAAAGGAAAAGAAGAAGAAAAAGAAGAAGAAAAGTGAGAATCGAGACGAGGGATGTCTCGCTTTATAGAAATGTTCAAACTCATTCAAACTCCGGCATTTTTCTTCTCCCCTTACTCGTCACGCTGCGTTGGTGAAGAAAAAAAGGGTGCCGCGGTCTCGCGCAGTGCAGTGCTCGATGATCGCGATTCGCATTCCTTGCATTCCTTCGCTTTAATAAGAAAGGGAACATTTCAGCAGCCGTTTTTGCAAGAGAAAACCGTCATCCTTGTGTGAAATGCATAAAATTGCCGTAGTTTCTCCTTAGACTTGAGGATGACATGAAGATGACCTGGACGCACAGAGCATCAAAAGTGATGCTCTGCACTTATCTCATCAAACGCGGGAGTGTACATTTCCTTTTTTTTTCAAACTAGGGACTTTTTTTTTGCAACACGTTACTATCTGAGTTCGAAAACTTTTTTTTATCCCTCTGCGGCTCAGGCTATAAAACCACAATCGGACCGACTTGCTTTTGTTTTCTCTCTTCTTTCCTTCTTTCAACTTTTTTTTTCTCCCTCTTCTTTTTAACAAAAACAATACAATGGCTGGTCGCGGTAAAGGTGGTAAAGGTTTAGGAAAGGGTGGTGCCAAGGTAAGAACTATTACTCTCTCAAGATGTATACAAGTGTCCATGAACTCACCTTCCCCATCTCTCTCTTTTAGCGTCATCGTAAGATTCTTCGTGACAACATTCAAGGTATTACCAAGCCTGCTATTCGTCGTCTCGCTCGTCGTGGTGGTGTGAAGCGTATCTCCGGTCTCATCTACGAAGAAACCCGTGGTGTCCTCAAGGTCTTCTTGGAAAACGTTATCCGTGATGCCGTCACCTACACTGAACATGCCAAGAGAAAGACTGTCACCTCTTTGGACGTCGTCTATGCTCTCAAGCGTCAAGGCCGTACCCTCTATGGTTTCGGTGGTTAAATCATATTCTTTTACATATCTTCCTCACACACACAAACGTAAACTAGTTTTATCGATCTCTTTACCCCTCTTCATCACTTTTGTATATAAACTGGATCTGTCTTACAACTGATAATAAAATCACATCTTTTTTACCAAAACAACGCTACAAAAAGTCTTTGAAAGGGCGATGACTTTGAAGAGACGCCCCCTTCTTTGATAGAAATGAACGAATCACCTGAATCCAGCACATGATCATCCGAAACAATCGCACTTTAACCTGCAGTCAGTGATTCCATAGACAAAGATGAATGATTCTAGGCATTTGATATACTGTATACACTGCAAACACTACACATACAAAGAAGATGATGAAAGTTATAAAGTTTATTATGTGTTTTCCCTTTTCATGATCACGAAAGAAGCTATGTACATATTTAAAGATAAAAGATGTTTGTGGGATGGGATGGGGGATACTAAAGGAGGAAACTAAGTAGTGGTAGTAGAGATATATGTTTAGAGTTCTTGAGAAGCAGCACCCTTCTTCTTGGTGGGCAAGAGAGTGGCGTGGATGTTGGGGAGGACACCACCTTGAGCAATGGTGACATGACCCAAGAGCTTGTTGAGTTCTTCATCGTTACGGATGGCCAATTGCAAGTGACGGGGGATGATACGAGACTTTTTGTTGTCGCGGGCAGCGTTACCAGCCAATTCGAGGATTTCAGCAGTCAAGTATTCGAGGACGGCAGCCAAGTAGACGGGAGCACCACCACCGATACGGCCAGCAAAGTTGCCATTACGCAAGTGACGATGGATACGACCAACGGGGAATTGCAAACCGGCCTTGGAAGAACGGGTTTGAGACTTGGAGCCAGAAGCAGATTTACCACCAGATTTACCACCAGACATGATTGTTATAGAGAATGTATGAAAAGAGAGAGAGAGTGAAGAAAGAAAAGGGAAGAAAGGTGAAGAATGCGCCTGGCTTTATATAACGTCGGAGACCGCCTTGGGTCAAAATGTTTTTCAAATCCCGCCACTCGCGCACGCTTTTGTCCTGCCTTTTTTTTTTTCCTCTGTCAATATGGTGCTCTCCAGCTCTAACAAGGACCAATACAAGTGATGACTTTTTTTTCAACCAAACCAACCTATTTAGAAACGTGTACAAACGTGTTAAAACGTGTTGCTTTCGTGGCATACCATGGTGAAAGTGGTCAAAAGAAGGTATCAGGAAGACACTGCAAAGAGTCCAAGAGCGGAGTTGGAAAGTTGCTAGTGTGCGCGTATGATTTTTTTTTCTGTAGGCCACCCACGAAATCTCCGTCGCTTATAAAAGAGAGGGGGACCAGACTTTTTTTTTTTTTGTTTTTCTTCCTTCTCCCTCCCCCTCACACAAAACATCTCATATACATCAAAATGGCCCCCGCTGGTAAAGCCCCTGCTAAGACTATCGAAAAGAAGACCAAGGGTGATGGCAAGAAGAGAAAGTCCTCCCGCAAGGAATCCTATGCTTCTTACATTTACAAGGTCTTGAAGCAAGTGCATCCCGATACTGGTATCTCCAACAAGGCCATGTCCATCTTGAACTCCTTCGTCAACGATATCTTTGAACGTATTGCCACCGAAGCCTCCAAGTTGGCTGCCTACAACAAGCGCTCCACCATCTCTTCCCGCGAAATCCAAACCTCCGTGCGTCTTATCTTGCCCGGTGAATTGGCCAAGCACGCCGTCTCTGAAGGTACCAAGGCTGTCACCAAGTACACCTCTTCCAAATAAGTAGCTAGTAGGATTCCTTCTGCATTCCCCTCTTCACTATCTAGTTGTTAGTTAGTTCCCCACCTTCTATCCATTCCCTATCCATCATCCTATATATTGATGTTGCGTCTTTTGCCTCATTTGTACAGAAAAAAACACAGATTTAGTCTTTTATCTATCATTCATTTGATCTTTGTGAATATCCCCTGACTTTTATTAACTTTCAAGCAAATAAAATCATTTCTATAATACAACTCCATTCTATGCCTTGACACTTGTAAACTTGACCCCCATGTCTTCGTCTTCAGATCCCTTAAACAGTTGAGCCACGCCTCGTTTGACAAGCACTTGCACCGTTATCAGTAGTACATCATGATCCATTTCGTAGAATTCTAATACAAAAGGGCGTCAATCCCTGTCATCACATCCTCCCTTCACTTTACCTTGTCCTTCTGCTAATTCGCCATGGGCTATTTCATACATGGTGACGATCGTATTGTTTAAACCACATTGGTTGACCTAAAACCAATCAAACCTTGGTCAATTCCAAATCATCCCTATTCCCCCTTTGCTTACCCATTGTAGAATCAGATCAGCCCAATCATCGGGTTTGCGCCAAAACAAAAAGGCATGTGTCTTGTCCTTATTCCATTTCGCTGTGCCTATACAAATATCAACCATCCCAGCTTGAATGTAAGGGAATAGATACACACACACAAAAGTTAGACTTACCTTGTTGTACCATGAATTCTATGACTTCCTGTAAAGTTTCCAGAGACAATCGTCCTAAAGAGAGAGAGAGAGAGTCAGCTCATGATGAAACAAGATGGTCCAACTTACGTTTGATGCGTGTGTTTTCAAACAGAGAAGAGCCACCCGGGGCAGTGACCTGAGATAGATTCATGGTGAAGATGCGATAATGACGAGCATAGCGAAGAATGACATCGGACCATTGAAGCGCTTGGTTTTGCCAAGTGGTATCTGTGGGTTGTCGTCTAGTTGAAAAAAAGAGAGTAAGTGATGGATGGTAGTCCGGGCAAGGACCACTTACGTATAAAAGGGTGGAAAATCGTGGATCGCAGGGAATTGGTAATCTGTGGGAAGAGACATTTGAAAAGGGAAAGAAAGAAAGAGGGGGAAAAGAAAACCGGCTCAGCAATCCTCAATTGTATCATAGCCCGCCCCATCGGCTTGCCCTCTATTTCAAACCCCGATTTTGCTACAAGAGCTTTTTTTGCCCGTCCATTACTTTTGCTCCTTCTTCCCCTCGTCATCACTTTTTTGCCTCCCATTGTCATTCTCTTTACTCCACGACGACAAATGAACGAACGAACGAACGAATGGACGAGCAAACAAACGAACGAACGGTAACTCTCCCCTTCTCACGTCATGTTCATCTTTTGCTTACCATTTCTAACTTTTTGCCTTTTGCATCGGTCTTCTTTCTTTTGACACTAGATCGGCTACAACGATGACGGCGACGATAGTGACGACGACGATGCTAATGACGACTTCACCACTGCTTCATGTCGCCCAAAAAGGCTCTTTTAAAATTTTCAAATGTAAAAAACATGGGGAAACCCTTGAATTTTTTTTTCTTCTGCACTCATCTTGTCCTTGGTAGATTCCCTAGCCATCGTACCGATAAAGTGCACTACCCCTTGACCCATTCGCAGCACCTGCTACTACTACATTTGGATAACACCGGTCTGCTCTCCTCCTCCCTTTTCCTTGGCTCATTACACTAGATTAGTCACTCCATAACAAGCCCACTGCCACCCACTAGGACATGTAGCATAGTCTCATTCAGTCAATAAAAAGCCTACTTTAACCCATCTTAATGACTTTTTTTGCATAAGCTTCAGTGATCTTAAAGAATCTGGTGTGTAGTGGTACAAATCACCCGATGCGCCAAGCTCTAACCCCATTTTTTCAGTGTCATGATGAGCTACTCATCTGTAGTTTGGTCTCTATAATGTACATGGCCTTGTTATGATTATGAAGAAAAAGTCTTTGGGAGAATGTAAAAGTAGGCTTTATTGACGCAATAGGATCAAAAAGCTATTGTAGAGGCTATGTGGGAGGCCGTAGTTAAGGTAGTGTGCTGATGGCGGCGAGTTGTAATGGGAATGACTAGACTGCTCTAAAACTAAGCAAATGGAGAAGGACAAAGACGGCCAAGCTTTGTAAAAGTATCATTGATAGTAGCGGAAGGACATAGGCAAAGAGTTGGTACACTTTTATCAGTAACTTGGACTATGGGATTCTACAATGAAATGTGAGTGCACCTAAAAAAAAAATTGCGAGGGTTTCCCCATGTTTTTTACATTTGAAAATTTTAAAAGAGCCTTTTTGGGCGACATGAGGCAGTGGTGAAGTCGTCATTAGCATCGTCGTCGTCCCTATCGTCGTCGTCATCGTTGTAGCCGATCTAGTGTCAAAAGAAAGAGGAGCGATGCAAAAGGCAAAAAGTTGGTAATGGTAAGCAAAAGATGAACATGACGTGAGAAGGGGAGAGTTACCGTTCGTTCGTTTGTTTGCTCGTTCGTTCGTTCGTTTGTCGGAGTGGAGTAAAAAGAATGACAATGCGGTAAAAAAGTGATGACGAGGGGAAGAAGGAGCAAAAGTAAAGGACGGGCAAAAAGTTCTTATCAAAAGGCACAGGCGGGGTTTGAATTTTGGCTGGCAGGGAAAAAGAGGGGGGGGGGCTATGGCTCACCCAGTGCACCAAGTCCCAACCTTTTTTTGATGACAGCGTTCATCTTGCCCCTCTTTAGAGATGTTGTGTGCCAAAAAAAGGATCACTCAAAAGTCGGATTGGAGTTAAAACTTTATTACACTTGTTACAACAACTAGATCACTACAGGCACACCAGCCAACTCCTTTTCCAAACCAATTGCCTACACCAAGAAAACAATGGTTTTTAGATATTTTAATTCCATTCGATGGAGTACTTACATTCCTATAGGGAGTGATTGTCCATTTCTCCCACACTCTAGTGACATGTCAAAGATCAGTAAAAAGGAGGCTCGCGATGTTTTGTTCACACTTACTTTCCCAGGACATAGGGGTCATTTGCGATCTTTTGTTCCAGCTCTTCTTCGCTGTGGGCTTGACAAATCATCATACTACCCACCATCTTGCGAGTTTCATGTGAGTCAAACAAGGCACCTCCACACAAAATGTAACCTGTTTCATGAGCTTCTTGTGCCATGGCCAGATGTTTGGGCCGAGCAATCATGCGGCGGTTCAGGGCATTCTCATCCGTGTAATCGTGTATCATCACAATGAATTGTTTTCTAACTGTACCAAAGATGAGTGATCGATGATTCCCCACCTCATCTTACCTGCTGCCATAATAGAGAGGGAGTGTGTGTGTATTGTAAAGGAAAGGAGGGTAGATCGTCCATTTCACTTTTATAGACTTGTCATGACATCATCCCGCCATTGTCATGCTGCTTTGTTTCGCTTGTCGTCTTAACGCCCGACCACCGACTGCCTATCGTCATATTTCAAACCCAGCCTCGAATCTTAAAGGAGAAATCCGTTCAACAAAAACAGAATGAACAAAAACGGAATGAAACATAAAAGTCATCGTCTTTTTTAAAACAAGGCATTTGTATCACATTCAAACCTGCACACTATACAGGAGACATTTTCGCTCGACGGCTCCCCCCTGAGCGACCACCGGAGTTTGAACATCATTTTTGCATGAATCCAAAACATTTTTAATCCCCGCAACCGCATGCTTCTATCTTTATTCAAAATGCTACAAGGCTATCTACTAAATGTTACTTGAGTTATCGGTATTATTCGGCGAGGCAGGTGTTGTTGTAGCAGGGCTGAAGGTTTCTGTTGGATAAACATTATCGTCCCCATCCGTTGGACCTACACCGAAAAAAAAATATACAGATTGTCAAGGGATGCAAAAGAAAGAAAGCCCATTTACCATATTCCTGCATAAACTTGTCCATGTCTACGTAGCCCAAAAGATCGTCGTCTGATTTGGTGGGATCAAAGCCGAGTTGGTGGGCAAGCGCTTCAATGTTCGAGCCAAGCATGTCAATGCCGGTGTTGATATCATCCGCCGTGCATGCGATTTGTCGGATGTTGTTGGAGATTTGGGGCAAGGACGGCTTTGTGGGAGCTCCGTTTGTTTGCTGCTGGTGAGATTCGTCGTTACTGGATGTGTTGTCTGTTTGGGAGGGATTGGACGGTGGGATGGTTGCAATGACGTTGTTGTCATGGAGTGTGGCCGGGTCAAACGCTGAGTTTGATGATTTGGTGGCGGGTGTAGTAGTCGATGTGTTGTTGTTTGTGGTCGTGGGCAGGTTTCCTTGATGATATGTGTTGACGACATCAGAGGTCAGCTGAGATAAGAGGGCAGGGTGCGATTGGGCGAGGCTGATCAAGCTTTGAAGACCTTGTATTTGTTGAGTATTCATCACTTGGGTTAGATCTTGAGGTAGTGACATGGGGTATATCCAAGAGGCTACAGCTAAAAAACAACAGAACCCTTAATCACTATGTATTGTTCATTTGCTCTAATCCTACTTACATGATGACGGTGATGATGACGATGATGATTGTTTTGATTTGTCGTTCGAGGCAATGGCATCAGCAAGTTCACTAGTTGGATTCTGAGGTTGTGTTGTTGATGATGATGATGATGAGTTCCCAGTTTGTCCTTTTAGCCCAGGCACATAGTCTTCCAATTTGAATTCCGGGGTTGGTTCAGTTTTCTGTGCTTTTGCCGGCCGTTCGTTTGTCTTATCGTCATTGTGAGATCCATCCTGCTGCTCCTGCCGTCGAGAGTCCATAGTAGCGTCCTGATCTGGTGCTTCCAATAAGAATCGTCGTTTTCGTGGAATGGCCACCGACTTGTCGTTAGAGAATACTGAGGCCAAAAAGCGCAAAATCTTGTCGATCGTTTCCTGGTGTCGCTGGTGCCTTTCCCGAGCCGAAATCGTTTCCTGCCATAAGATGGAATTGTCGCTTTGGATGCTCTTGAGCTGCGAGCTGATATTCATTTGGTGCTGCTTGATGACTTGGATCTCTTCGAGGATGCGGTGTAAATCGATATGGCTGTTGTTACTGCTGCCGTTGCTGCTAGTGCTGTTCCCTTGTGCTGTCGAGCCATCCTTTTCGTCGGTTTCTCGCCCTTTTTTTCGGGTGACAAGGAGTAGTAGATCCGGTTGATTGCGCTGGAAGTGAGGATTGCTGAATTCCCACTGTTCAGAGTCATTGTCGGAAAGGAGCACACCATTTTGGAGATGAGGGACCTTGTGGAAGCCGTACATGTTGAGTTGGCGCACAAACGACGAGAAATTGCTATGCTTGAAGAATCTTGGAAGCACAGACCTAGCGAAATCTTCATGGCGGACAACAAAGAAGGATTTGCCATCAGCAGACCAGTGAATAAGATCATCAGTACTTGGATCATTGACCATACTATCACAAGCACATACTTGAGCCATTAGTTCTCCAATGACTTGTTTTGCTCTTGACTTACATGTATACTTTGTTCAAAAAGGGAGCCACATTCTTGTGCACGCCAGCAGACCGTTGATCGTGAGCGGAGCTGATTGTAGTTTGATTCAGGTGCGTCCCAGGGAGTTGTGAAGAGAGTTGTGAAGCGCTAAGGTCAGGATAAAGCTCTTTTATAGACGAAGGGTTGTTGTTCATGGTTTGAAGGCAAAAGAAGAGAGAGGGTGGAAAAAAGAAAAAAGGCCAAAACCGTCCTACTTTAGAGGGAAAAAGCCATTAAACTCCGACCCGAAAGCGGAAAAAGCGGAAAGTGTACATGACAAGTATGTGGAGTCTTTTGGCAGTTGATTTGACTTTCTATGATACAGAATCCCCTTACTGTAGATATCACAACAGAAGCAACATTATCACTTAGAGTTTTGTAGCATATTTATGGCGTGTATGCACATTGACAGTTTGCTACGCACCATGCTTGACTATTGAAACAATGGTTTTCCAACTCCGACATTTTGCTTGGTTGGGAACGAATCTGAATTATTCGCTTCTCTTCTTTGTCTCTTGTCTTTCCTTCCTTCTCTTTTGCATCACCACTCCTATTTTTCCATTTTCTTCTTCCCATCCTTTATCTCTTCTATCCTCTTAGATAGATTGTATACTGAATAACACCTTCCTCCATGTTTTTGGATTGGATTGCACAGCTTCGGTTGTTACAGCATGATTCGCGTAAGTCATCTATATTACTGGTCACTGTCGAACGCTTCTTACTATTATCCCATTATCCTCCCTTCTCTAGAAAGCAACATTTTAGAGTCCTTGCCTTTACCCATTAGACGAAATTTGGTCTCAGAAATCACTACCTTCCTCCATCCTTTGAATGGGAAACATTTGGTGGATCCGGCCATCTTTTCTTCTCCAGCGCATGTCAAATGGTATATGGAAGTTATTGGTCAAGGCTTCAGTCTACCGTTGGAAGATATGGCTATCACAAACGACGACATTACTATCTACTCACAATGGCTACTGGATCCGAACACACGACCTGCTGCCGTCGTCAATCAAGATCTTGAACAGGAATTCTTTCAGATTATCTTCCACCAGTATTCGCTCTTATTCCAACCACGCATCTTCCGATCCTCCAATGTCCAAAGCATTCCACGTTATCAACAACAACAGCAGCATTCATCGGACAATGTAAACGACAAGGAAGACGATCAACATAATAGTAACAACACTAATGCTTCTAATACCTGTACAACAACACCACAGCAACACAACTTGGATGACTCCACTACTACAACAACTTCTGAACTACATTTGACTACTCTACCTGTACACGCTCACTATAATATGATGCCCTTCACTTTACCGCCTCATCAACAACGACCTTCTCAGCCTACTACTTCTTCTTCCAGCAACAACAGCAGCAGCAATACCCCTCCTCCTCCACAACCCCACACACCACAGCAGCAACAGCAACAACAGCAGACATCCGCATCCAACACTGTCAAGGATACTTTGGCTCCGCTTGTACAACGCCATATCGATCTCTGCAAAAAGGCCCTCCTTGTCATCTGTAGTGCTAGTCGCAACATCGATCTCTCACCTGATACATGGATTGTCTTGTTAAAGGTCATACTTGGCATCACCGACTCTTTACTGAAGGAACCCTCCGGCGAAACTCCGATCCCTGGAGTGAAGAACATATCTGATGAACTGTGCGAACCATTGCTCAGGGTAGGCTGCTTGTGACAATCACCAGCACTTGACTTGACATTAAACACCTTCTTCTACATTCTAGGTCCTCTTTGAACTATGGCTACGATCAACGGTGAAAGAAATAGAAATGTGGAACATGTTGAAGGTATGAACTCGTTATATGTGAAGGCAGTCCCCATCTGACCCTCTTCTGTCTTATATTGTAGCATTGTTTCACCCGGTGGAGCCATCGACCTCAGGTGATACAGTATTGGACCCTTACTTCACTCTCCCTGACGAATCGGATCATACACATGCTCTACGGACACAACCAAGGGACGGATACCGTGCATCTTTTCGCCGACAACAACGGGATCAAGCTAGCTCTTCCTCGCGACGACGTCAAGTATTGCTGGCACCGAATCCTCTACCTGCTTCCCAACCCTGTACAACTCTCTCCACCCAACTTTATCATGGCCATGACAGGCATTGGCCAGATCGTCGATACCCTCAACTCTGTTGGCCTGCAATCCTCCGCCGCCAGCACTTGCACCACCACCACCATCAACATCATTCACAACAAAACGAACACCGCCAGTATCGACCTTGCCCCTCCCTCGGCCGTGGATGCGACCTGGTCAGACACCGAGCCCCCGGACGGCAACACCATCCTCAACATGTTTGGCTCCATGCTCTTCGACGCCTGCGCCCTAGCAACCGACATTGAAAACATCGAGCGCCAAGCTGGCTGTGCCGAAGCCATCGGGACCCTATGCAAGGTATTTTGCCGGCCGCAACGACGCAATGCTTTCTCAAGGACGTACCTGGAACGCTTCTACGCCGCTCTCAGCCTGAGCCTCAAATCCGACACTTGTCTGCCCACCGTCTTGCTCCACAGCACCGAATTGTTTGCCACCGACCTGCAGGGCTTGCGCATGCTGGTGCCTGATTTTATCGCCGCCGCCAAGATGGTCGTGCCAAAGATGAAGATCGATCCGCCAAAGTCTGCTCATGTGCCCGTGGATACCTTGCGCCTGGCTGCTCTCAAGATCGTAGGTGCCGTCATGTGTCTGCCAAACCACTATGAAAATGTCACCCTCAAGGCCGGCTGGGAATGGGATATGCAGTGCTCGTCCGAGGCCTCGTCGAGCTTGCCTGAACAGGATCAAATGCTGTCCAAATTGGTAAGAATGCATACATGTGTAGTTGGAATTCACTTCTCACCTCCTTGTTGAATAGATCCGCGTATTGTATGAAGAAAGCAGTGATGCCCAGGTGGAACGACCCTATACGAATGTAAGTCGTCGTTGTCTGACGTCCCTGATGTTAACCAACTCTTTCTTTGCATAGTTGAAATTCTATATCTTGGAGCTTTTATTGATGGCCTTCCGAACCGAGATATCCTCATACAACCTTAGGTATATCCTTCACTTGATAAACGTCTACGTAGTGGAAGACGTCCCCTTTTGCCCTGGTTTGGTCGGCACTGTGGTGAAGCTTATTCAAGACAAGGTAGGCTTGCCAGATCCTTGAATGGTCGAGAGACTAAACTACATCTCTAATAGATTCTGACTATGCAACTCCCATCGGATGTAACACTGGTAGCCTTTGACGTTCTGATGGACTTTGTGGAGCTTTACGACTATGTAAAAAGGGATAGCAAGGTAATGCTGTGTCCCCTAGCTATAACACTCGGTGTATGTCAAGAATGTTAATCGTCGGACTTTTGTATATTCTAGAACATTGCCCGAGAATTGGTCCTGGCGCTCAGTCGCTATGTTGATGCATTGATCAACGCCCGAAAGCTGGTAAGACACACTTGAGCAAAGGAGGATGGGATGGAATACAGTACTAATGCATAATCGTTGTTTCATCATAGGCTCACTCATACCCGTTGATCGTTCAAGCGTATAACTGTATGATCAAATGGATACTCGCTAGTCAATGGATTATGGATGATCGCGATTGTTATCAAGCCGTGATCGCCACCCTCAGTAAAGGAATTACGATACTCGAACGAACAGCAGACACCGCATCACCCTCGACAGAAAAGAAAAAGCGCCGCGACACTACTTTTACCCCGACCAAGCAACTCTTCCAGCTACAGCCAAGATCGAACCGAGCAGCCTCCTCGTCCAACTCCACCACAAGCACCAATAACGACACTCGAAGCACAAGTACAAATCGACAACATGGGTACCGAAAGGAAGAGATGGCAGTGCGAATGGCCGCCGAATACTGCATGTCTCAGTTTGTCAACCAGCTTGGACGATCGCCTTTCAGGGACAACTCAACACTCTCTCAAGCAAACCACTGGCTGGCATCCATGGACGATCTTGGTCATATACAACAACGACAGTCGGACAAAGCATCTGCAGCTACAACACCAACCAGCGAAACCTCAGACACCGAGGCCCTTGGCAACTTTAGCGCATGTGACAATGTTCGGTACTTTTTACTGGAAAACAAGATGATACTGGCTATTGTCGATGTGACAGGGAACAGGGACGGCCACCACCCGCTGAACACCACTCCTATCAACAGCTCCTCTATGCCTACATCATCAACAGATACAACAACGTCCGAACGACCTCGAAACATCCCTTCTCTTATCGCCATTATCAGGGACACTACTGGGAAATACATTTGGACAATGGAGGCATGCTATCAAGATACCAGGAACAAGCACCAACAATCTTTGACGCCGGCGAAACAGCATTCTCTCTCCTCCTTACCTTCTTCCACCACATCAGCGCAACTCGACTCATCACCCTCCAGCGGATCAACCCCTCACTTGACAACCCTGACCATATCAAACACCATAACCGCTTCTCCATCAGTCATCATCACTCCTGATGAAAATTCAGACTATTTCCACAACCCCATGGATCAGCCTCACGAAGAGACACCCACTGCCACCGTCAAACACGACTCTCCATCCATCATCACACCTACTGCAGTGGCCGTCAACAACGACGACATCCCTCACCTGGACAGCATATTTGAAAAGAACACGGACAACTGGAAACAATGGCGATCGGTGAAGAAACTCGCAGAGCATCAGCAGGAAGCAGAACAGTTATCGCTCAAGAAGAACCCTGACAAGCCTCTCCCGTACTACAAATGTCTGCCCACTGCCTCTAACGTGGATCTTGACTAGTAAGTAAAGCAAAAAGGGGGAAAGAAGAGGGTACTGACTGATCTTTATCACTAGTTCCAAAGCATTCCGGTTGATACTCTCTCAGCTGGGATACATGCTACCACAGAATCGGTACCGAATCACACCTCT
>LT552383.1:126785-144971 GCA_900079185.1 Absidia glauca
CATACAACCAATCGGCCTGGATCTACTACTATTCATTCATGTTTTTCATCATCGTCGTGGCTTTCTTTTCCTCCATCTCCGCCATGATCAAGGTATACCTGGATAAGAAGAAATGCCAGGAAAGAATGCTGCAGATCTCTTCGCGGGGTATTGGGCATCTCACTACCGGTGATCCACCGCCTTCCGAACGTTCATCTCCCGCCCCGAATCCACAAAATTTAAGAAATATCCACCAACAAAGCTCTAATCCATTCACAAAAGTCGTCGCACGATCGCTGTTGTATCCATTGAGTAAGGAGGAAACCAAGCAAGAGAGAGAAAAAGATGTCATTTGACGTTTTTTTTTTTTGCTAGTGCCCGCTTTAACTTACTCCTTGGGATTTGCCCTGCAGATGCATTTGATTGATCCTCTACACACTGCCGACTTTGTGTTTTCAATGGTAAGTGGGGTGCTTGCCCGACTTGCTGGCGTGTTCACTGCGATGATCTTTTTTGCCGATCCAACAGTGCAGACTATTCCTCGAGAGATTTGGAAAAAGTGCAAAAAGAGGTTGACGAGGCGCTCGTCATCGTTGCACACACGGCCGACCTCGAGTGTGCTTCCATCCACTACACACTCGGTCGCTGTGTCCGCCGCAGGATGAAATCACACAGCCATGCACACTGTACGTTAATGTAAATCACAATAAAGAAGACACTTCTTCTCAATGTATGCTGCATAAAACTTTGTCCTTGTTCTTAATTATCCGTGACGACTGAAGTGTGATGGTTCACGCATGAATTAAATTGGAAACTCCGATGGCACTAATTTTAAACGCCGATTATTTCTATACAAGAAATCTCTTTTTTCCTGTCAGTCCTTTTATTTGCTTCTTCTTTCCTTCCCCATCACTTTCTCTTACCATCGACTTTTCCGTAGCACCTCCTTTGACATGGACTATAAATAATGGTCTTTAACGATGACAACGAGGGTAAGTCCTCTTTTTCAGCATCCTGCCCACCTCTCTCTTACGTTGCTAACATTAACAGCATTCATCATTACTCTTCTTTTTCTTAGCAGATCAAACAGGAAGACAACGAATATAGCTCTCTGGCACCAGGACTGGATGGACATGGGTTAGATCAGGGATTGGACGCAAGGGATAACGAAAAACATGGAGGAACCCTCCATTTTTTTAGGTGCACTCACTTTTTCTATAGTAGAATCTCTAATCATTTGCATTGCTGAAGAGCACCTCTTTTTTGCTCACTACCTTAGGGCACTCACATGGATACTTTTGGAGCCACTGACCAACTCTCCCTCTCTCCTTCTTCACTTAGTTGGTCCTTACACTAGATTAGTCTATCATGCACATACCCTTCTACTACTCAAACATATAGCTTGATCAATACTTCATATATCACAACAAGTAAACAGTTTTATTTGATGACAATACGTCTTTAAGATTGGGCGGGAAGTGGTTGTGGGGGGGGGGGATGAGCGAAGATAAGAGGGGATACTGATTACATAATAGAGAGGGAGAAAAAAAAAGTCTAAACTAGGACTAATCGATCTATGCAGGCTAATCAAAAAGAGGCAAGTCCAATCCATAAGTGACAGTGTCGTTGAAGCGGGCACCCATTTCGAGTTTGTTGATTGCGTCGACATCCTTTTGATCCAAAGTCCAACCAAAGATATCCAGATTTGTTTTCATACGTTCCTGATGCATGCTTTTAGGAATGACAGCCACGTTACGTTGCACCGACCACCGTAAGAGGACCTGGGCAGGGGATTTACCAGTACGAGAGGCAATGTCTTGCACCAGTTCATGGCTCAAAAGAGGTTTCGCCGTCTTGCCTTCGTCGGACATTGTGACATAGGAGGCGGGGCCAAAAGATGAGTATGCCGTGACAGCAACACCTTGCTTCTGCACCCATTCCACAAGTCGCTTTTGTTGTAAATAGGGATGAAGTTCAACTAAAAGTAGGAGGATTAGTACTCTTCCTCCTTGTCTCTCGGTCTTACCTTGAAGTGTGGCTGGTTTGTATCGGCAGTAGGTGAAGAGATCCAAAAGGGCCATGACATTGAAGTTGGAGACACCAATATTGCGAGCGACCTTGGCATCCACAAGCTTTTCCATCTCAGCCCAGCAGACATGGATGGGAGATCGTTCATAGCTGATGGTTTCCTTGCCTTCTTCAATCCAACCGCCGGGGTACTTGACAGCGGGATCGACATACTTTGTAGGGACAGGGACTAAGAGGAGGGTGAGTGATCCATTTGGTTGCCATGACTACTTCTCTCACTTACAATGAATAAGGTACAGATCAACATAATCCAAACCCATGTCCTTGAGAGACCGATCGATTGCAGGTCGCACATGATCCTTTTGGTGGTAGGTGTTCCATAACTTGGTCACCACTACAACAACAGAGAGAGTGTCAGTAGGTCCTCTCCTTTCTTAAATTGGGATCAAGAAACTTACCAAATAGGTCTTCCCGCTTGACAATACCTTCCTTGATGGCCTTGTTGATACCACGACCCACACCGACTTCGTTTTCGTAAACAGCTGCCCCGTCAATCAAGCGATACCCCGCCTTGATAGCATTGTAAATGGTGTCTTCGCAATCGCTGTCATCGATCTTCCAGCAACCGAAACCAACAAGAGGCATCTTGTCACCAGTGCGGTTCAATTCAATATGAGTCTGTTGTTGTGCCATGTTGTGTATGAGTATATGTGTAAAGAAGAAAGAAAAAGAAAAAAGGAGCGCGGCAGGGCATATTTATGTCTCGGCCTAAACTGTCGGGGATTGAAATAAATTCTACGAGCGGAGGATGGAGGAAACGGACAATTTCGAAAATTTCGAATCATTAGAGTTCCACCAGTTTGATAAGCTTTATACAGTTACCCTGACAGTATATTGTCACCAGAACCAAAAGATAGGGGAGCTTGCTCGGCAACTGAACAAGCCCTCTCCGTTGATGGCTGATCGGAAAGTCCTCATTTTTTGTGCCAAACCCGTTTTAAAGACCATAGAGAAGGCCCATTTCCAAAACTTTGCATGATATCTTGCCATGAACTAGTGAGATTCACTGTCGTAACTTAATCAAGTGTAAGGTTTTTATTACATAAACAGCTACTTTATGATTTCTTTAAAAGATGATCAATCGGGACACGTCAGTGCAGTTGACCTATCGATTGTGCCGTCGTTAGACTCGCCCATTACGTTTCCACCTGTAGACACAGCTCAGGTACTAGAGAGGTTTGACCCTGTGGTTTTAAAGTTAGACGCTCGGTTGTAAGAGCTTTTTTTGTCAAAAGCCGACCCGATCGACAGGATTTGAATATTGTGTACAATAAGCTATGTATCATAGACAAGCTCACTCTAAAATTGAATGCCTTGTCTTTTGGAGCCTACCTCGTAATCTCTATCTGCCCCCTGGTATCCTGCGGTCCAAATATTCAAACTCCGATTTTGGAAAATGGCCGGACCATCCTCTATGATATGAAGAAGGGCAAGAAGGGAAATGCTACATACATGACCATACACGCAGGACCAATCTGAGGTCCACATTCAAAACTTGAGATCAGCATTTGACATGGGTTTGTGCAGGACGGCGTATCCGGAATTTTGCGGGCACTATAAGAATTTTGTGGTGAGAGGAAAAGTCGGCGGGGTCTGAAAATGCCATAAGTCTCCACTTATCTACAGATCTTCTTTATTCTTCTTTCCTTCCCCATCACTTTTTTCTTACCGTCGACTTTGCCAAGGCCTCCATCCCTCTGACACGAACCTAGGCGACCCTTAACGATGATATCAAGGGTAAGTCTTCTTTTCAGCATCCTTTTCTTCTCTTACATTGCTAACATTAACATCTTGCATTACTCTTCTTTTTCTTAGCAGATCGCTCGAGTTGGTAACGGATATAGGCTCTCTGGCAGCAGAACTGGATGGAAATGTGGTTACAATAGGGATTGGACGCAAGGACTCGCAATTTTTTTTGTTAGGTGCACCCCCATTCCATTGCAGATTATCTAGCCATCACACTTTTGAAAAGCACTATTCGTTAGCTCACCCCCTTTGGAACACTAAATTGACACTTTTAGTGCCACCGACCAACTATTCCCTTACGTCCTTCCGTAGCTCATTACCTTAGGTTAGTCATTCCAAGTCCTTTACATACCTCCACCCCCTAGATAGTTTGAACATAGTGTAATCCAGTCAATAAAATTTACTTGAAACCATCTTCATGACCACCGTCCCAATTCCTAGGGCCAAACTTGATCGAAGGAACCGAGATTCCGCTGGGGTTGCTCAGGATTGACTTGAATTTTGTGTGCAGTGAGGACTTCACTCTGTGACAAGTGTATAAATGAACAAATCTTTAATCTTCGACTTGACTACTTTACCTTTTGAACTCTATTTACACAAGCACCAGGACATCCTTCAGTCCAGAAAACCAAAAAGCTGCCAAAGTTTCAGACGCCGCTTTTTAACAAAAAGGGTGGACCAACACCCAGGAAAAGGGGGAATGCTACAGACAGAACCATCCGGACAGAACCAACCTGCGTATCCTGGATTTTGCTGACAATAAGGACTTACATGGCGGGGGACTATTAGAGTCCCTGACTTCAGTCCCGGTTATAGATGGGACTTGACTTGAAATGAAGATAAAACCGCCCCTGCGCAGACACACCTCCAACAATGTGTGCCTATGCCCCCTAGATTTCAAAACCCGATTTGCCTACAAGAACTTTTTTATGCCCGTCCTTCATTTTTGCTCCTTCTTCCCCTCGTCATTACTTTTTTGCCTCCACATTGTCATTCTCTTTACTCCACGACGTCAAACGAACGAACGAACGAGCAAACGAACGAACGAACGGTAACTCTCCTCTTCTCACGTCATGTTCAGCTTTTGCTTACCATTACTAACTTTTTGCCTTTTGCATCGTTCCTCTTTCTTTTGACACTAGATCGGTTACGACGATGACGACGGCAATAGGGACGACGACGATGCTAATGACGACTCCACCACTGCTTCATGTCGCCCAAAAAGGCTCTTTTAAAAATTTTCAAAAGTAAAAAACATGGGGAAACCCTCGCAATTTTTTTTTTTAGGTACACTCCCATCCAACTGTAGAATCTCGTAGTCCAAGTTACCAATAAAAGTATACCAATTCTTTGCCCATACCCTTCCGCTACTATCTATGATACTTTACACAGCTTGGTCCTCTTTGTCTACCTCCATTTGCTGGGTTTTTACAGTAGCTTAGTCATTCTCATTACAACCCGTTGCCATTTACACATTAGCTTTACTCCGGCCGCAAACATAGTCTTTACCATAGCCCATTACGCCTACTGTACCAATAAAACTTTGTATGTATGCGAAGATAGGCCTTCCGATCATGTACATGTCATTAGATTCATTACAACTAGTAAATCAACGGTGTTTTAGGCGTTGTCAATGATGAGCTACTCATCTGTAGTTTGGTTTTTATAACGTACATGATATTGTAATGGTTATGGATTTGAGAAACATCTTTCGTAGGATGATTCAAGTAGGCTTTATTGATGGGATAGGATTAAGGGGCTATGGTACAGACTATGTTTGGGGTCTTAGTTTAGCTAATGTCTAGTGGCAACAAGCTATTGTAATGGGAATGACTAAACTCCTGTAAAAACCCAGCAAATGGAGACGGACAAAGACGGCCAAGCTGTGTAAAAGTATCAGTGATAGTAGCAAAAGGGCATGGGCAAAAAATTGGTATACTTTTATCAGTAACTTGGACTACGAGATTCTACAATGGAATGGGAGTGTACCTAAAAAAAAATTGCGAGGGTTTCCCCATGTTTTTTACATTTGAAAATTTTAAAAAGAGCCTTTTTGGGCGACATGAAGCAGTGGTGGAGTCGTCATTAGCATCGTCGTCGTCCCTATTGCCGTCGTCATCGTTATAGCGAATCTAAAGTCGAAAGAAAGATGAAAAAGGTAAAAGATAATTGTTAGTCATGGTGAAGCAAGAGGATGCTGAGAAGGGGGAGTCTTACCGTTCGTTCGTCGTCGTTCGCCTTTCGTCGTGGTCTTCGTCATTCGTAGTGCGATACTAATGTCAATGGATAAATAAAAAGTGATAAAGAAGCAAAGAAGAAGCAACGTAAAGGTATTCTGCGGGGAAAGCCTTCATATAAGAAACATTCAAACGCCGCCAACCAATGACACGCGATAAAGCGGAGTTTTATATTTTCGGCTAAAAAGTCACCCTCCCTTTCTTTTTTTTTTCTTTCTCTTTCCCTTACTTTACGATAAAAATGTCATCAATTGAAGATCACGAACTGCCCAAAGCCAATGTCACCAGAGTTTTGAAGCAATCGGTAATACAAAAAGAAAAGATGATGCCTTGTTTTGAAAAAAAAAGCAAGCCCTTAAAACCTAGACTTACTCCATTGTCTTTTTGATCGTAGCTGCCACATGGTACCGCCTTACAGAAAAACGCGAAACTTGCCGTCAGTAAAGCAGCCACGGTTTTTATCAGCTATATCACTTCACTGTAAGTGTGGTCGACGAATGCATGCGTAGAGATTTAACCCGTCCCCTTATAGAGCGCACGATACAGCTAAAAGCAGCAATCACAAAACGATCACGACCGCCGATGTTATGAAGGCCATGGAAGTGGCTGAACTGGATCACCTCATACCGCAACTACAAGCACGATTAAAGGGTAAAGATTCATTCCATTCTATGCAAAAGGTTGTATTGAAATGTCCTTGTCTTTCAAATGTTAGAATATCAGGATGTACAGAACGAACGGAAACAACGTAAAAAGGACAAGCAGCAGACCGAACCAACACCAAGCAGAACAAAGCGGGCTTTGGACGAAGACGATGGTAGCCAGCAAGACACTCCTACCGGAGACCAGGTGGACTCCCGAAAAAAGGTCAAGGAAAATGGTGGCGAAGAAAAAGACGGCAATGAAGAAGAAGAAGCATCTAGTAACGTTGAACCCATGGAAGAATGATAGGTCTCTATAGTTTTAGGTTAGGATATGTAGTTTATTGGTACAGAATATGGTACAACACTATTGAATAAATGTTTATGTGTAAAGGGCAGGGATGGATACCAAAACAAAAGATAGGGGGGGATCTACTTTTTATATGTTTGTGTATATCAAAGAGGACCAAAGAGAGAGGACTAGTTGACATTGTAGCGAGGTAGTCTTCCAATACAAAAGATAGCGGAGCTCACCACACACAAAAAGGCAGAGAGTCTGAAGAGTGAGATGGCACCATAGTATTCATAAACGTAACCACCAATCAGGGCACCCAAACCTGTTCCCAAACCAGCATGTAAAGCCCCGAGAATGCCTTGTGCCACGGAACGTTGTTCAGGGGGGAAGAAGCTATCGATTTCGCTGACGGCAGTTGCCCAGAAGAGTCCAAATCCAATCCCGTGGAGTGTCTGCAGCATCATGGCAAAGATGTTTGTCGAGAATTGATCAGGCACCAACAGAGTGTAACCAATGCATCGGATCGCTGTGGCAAAATGGGCAGCCAGCACCAGTTTCGTGACACCAAACCTTTCTGTCAGCTTTTTGCATGAAGAAGTATGAGTCATCTCGTCCATCCAGCCTTTTTTTTTTTTTTTCTCTATAATCTTACCTGCTTTGCGAAACAAAACGTCAAGAGTTCTGTGATGCCACCTGTAGGTCCATTCCAACCAATCCAACTGGCAGGCATGTGTAGATCACGACCCTGAAACAGGAATAAAAAGTAGACAATCATGGACAATGAGATGCCTAGCATAAGTGTGGTGATCAAAAAGGTGATGACTCTGACTGAGCCAAAGATGGATAAGGATGGGACATCGTCCTCCAAGATATGCGCCATGGATTGATCTACAGAAGGAATTCTTGAAATGGCTAGGCCCAGATCGACGCCACCCACCGACTCCAGAGCTTCATCGGCTTCTTCTCGTACAGATGTTGCTATGGAATGTGTAGTGCTGGCTTTATAGAGATGCGATGAATAGGCGGCGGTTTCTTCATCTGTTGCCAAGGACTGGTATTTCCCATATCGGTGCTTCTTTTCTCCAGTCGAAGTTGTTGAAGAGAGTGTGTTGGGCTGGTTATTGTAGTGATTGGACAACAGTCGTTCTTGCTGGAGCTTGTCCTCTTCCCCCTCATTGGTGTCAAAATGGACGAGGAAGGAGAGTATCACAAAAACGAGAGTAGAGACCCCAGAGACATAAAACATGACATCCAAATTGCTAGTCATCGAGATCAATTGGCCCACCAGAAGAATCGTCAGTCCACACGAAACAGATCCCCACAGTCGTTGTTGCCCTAGTGATTCCAACAGTTTGGTTAGTTCCGATCGTACAAATGAGGTCTAGTCTCTTGCTTTGTTTACCGTATAAGATCTTGTTTGGACCGAGTATTTTCATCACCGCACTGTCCACCAAGGAAACACTGGGCAGAGTAAAAAAGGCATAGGTCAAAGCAAAAGTACTAGTAACAAGAACCAAGGTTCCATTGGAGAGCTGGTAGGTGGAGGAAGCAATGGCGTGACCGATCATCATAATTCCCATCACAGCGATACCACCAACAAGAGCAGTCGTTCCCATAACGGCACCATGGAGCTTGGGCCGCTTATCAACCACAAAGGTCCACAGAGGACAGGCAGCGGTCTGGATAAAGGGAGCAATGGCAAGGACAAAACCGATTTGGTCAGACGAGAATCCTAGAGCGTCATGATAGTACAATGGAAGGTACGGCGGCGCTGCTGATAACACTGCAAACACACTAATGTACAAAAGCTTGCATAACAAGTACATTGTTTATAAAGTAAAGAGAAAGAGAAAGAAAAAAGAACAAAGTTTAGCAATCGACTTTTATAGCTATGCACCTCCGCCGAGGTTCAAACTCCGCTCCATTCACTATCATCTCTTCCGTTCTTTTTACTTTTTTCGGCATCCCATTGAAAGGTGTAACTTGACACTGTTTGTTTGTTTGTTTCATCCATCCACGAGAATCATCATCATCGTCATCACTTTGAAGCGAGAATCACTGACACACGGATGCTGGGTTGTCTTATAAACCAGTCAGACAAAAGGGAAAATCGACAAACCATAATCAAAGGTAAACAAGTCATCTTATAAAAACAATCCTAGCCGGCGGTACTACATTACGGATATGAGCTTTCCCAAGCAACCCTATCGATCCTGAATCTGCCCCCTCTTCTAATGACGCTTGTACATTGTGTTTCAAAAGTAAATATACCCCCCTCTCTCTCTCTATCTGATGCATAATCAGTAGGCAATCATCTTTTCTCATACACAAGACTTTATCAATAAGAGATCAGTATGGATAAGACAGATTGTTTGTGCTATTGCCTCATGCCGCAAGAGATAAAGAATATTTAAAACCCCGCTTGTAAAAAGTGGGTCATGGGGAGGAATGGCACTGGCGTTCATACAAAATAGTCGAGTCAAAGGGTGTGCTTTATTGGTCCTAGTCAAACCTAACTGTAAATATGGCTAAGCGATATATTCTAGTGGTGCGAAGGGTAGGGGTTTTAAAACAGGGTAAATCTAAAGTAATGAGATCTAATCGGCAGTGACAAAAGTGTTGCTGGTAGCGAGCAAAGAGGAGTAGGCGAACGAGTAGTGATGTTTAGCAGTGCAATGGTTACAGATTCTATAATGGAAAAGTGAGTGCACCTAAAAAAGATTGTGAGGGTTCTTGTTCAAAGGAATTCCTTGAGCCCAATCCTTAATCTAGCCACATGTACATCCTGTCCTAGTGCCAAAGAGCCAATACCCGTTGCCATTCTGTTAAATCTACCAAGAAAAGAAGAGCAATGATAGAGATGTTAATGTTAGCATTGTAAGAGAGAGGTTGACAGGATGCTGAAAAGGAGACTTACCCTTGGTGTCATAGTTAAGGGTCATCATGCATAGTTCGTGCCCGAGGGAAGTGCCCTGGCAAAGTCGGTGGTAAGAAAAGAGTGATGGGGGAGCAAAAAAGAAGCAAAGAAATAGTGTACGGTCAGAATCCCAGATCTATGCCCAAGCGGATTTTATTTTAAACTCCGGTAAAGGGGAGGGCAAAAAGTGCGCATAACCATTTCCCGCCCCTTTCTTCTCTTTCACTCTCACGTTTGTGTAGCATTCTATTCATCACGTCTTCGACTAGGGAACAAATCTTCACCTCATTCATTGGTGGTCAACGGCAGCGATGATGAATACAGCTTGTCTTCATCCAGTCATCCACACAATGGCGGCAAATTCAAGACGATTGATATTCCACCTTTGAAAGTCTCCACCAACTATTGGCAACAACCATTCGATTGGTTTAACAATGGTAATGACATTTCCTTTGGGGGTGATACCGACGGCCAAAAGTGAAACTAACTGCTTTACTCAGTGTGAACTCACATTCTCAAGATATAGTGCTCTGCGCAAGACGATTCTCAGCAAGCGATCGATCGACCAAGAAAGACTTTTATACAGGATGGACAAGGCAACGTCCATTGGTCTTACTTCAGGTAACTAAACTTGGGTATATGAACTCTTGGAACAAACAAAACAAAACAAACTGTTTTCTCCCACATGATACAAAAGCACTGACCTCTTTTTCACTGTGCAAGCATAGTACCGGACGATAGTTTGAATCAAGTTCAAGTAGATGGGCATTGCTACCTAGTCGGCGTACATGGGCCGAAGAAGCTCTTTATTAAAGGCATCCAAGTAAGTGAAACGCACACAAGCCAACAACATTGGACTCACGAGGTTTCTCTTTCATTTCATATAGGCTCCGAGTGTCAGTGCGTAACAATAGCATGACACTCCAAAAGACAGATGACTCTTTTTGATACCGCAGAACTTGAAACCAAATTCAAACCGCAACCGAACAAAGTGGCACACTGATAAATGTGGATGAACAAAGGTAAAAAGAGGGGTAGTTTGCATGTACACACATGATTGGTGAAGGGGGAGGAACTTACTTGATTCTTTTCTTTACTCGCAATCCTCCAACGATCTCCGAGGGAATTGGGGTCTAGCATCTCGACAGTACAAAGCGACGGATATAAATTTGCCAAGCATATACATCCTGAAATACAAGATCATGATTGATCATCCGTCAATCGAAGACTGAAAACAGGTATGGGCGAAACACTTTCTTCTCTAAATTTAGATGGCTTGTATCCAAACGGACTACGTGATCCAAATCATCCTTTCAAGTAAGTCCCACCAGGATCGATTGACTGACTCGACAACTTTGGGTTGGATAGAAAGCACCGATCAGCCCCGTGCTCGACAAAACATCATCAAGTATACCATGGGACCTAGCTTGGAATCGATCGGACATGGGCAATTTGACGAGACTGGTGCGCAGGCTCTGATTGGCACAGGGATCTTTTTATGCGTCTCCATCATCAACATGACTCTCCTCTTACCAAAATAAATAGTATAGAATAGTATGTCTAGTGTATATAGATTGGCACTTGTTTAGATAGTGAAATAAAACAGTTGGTATGATTTCAAGGAACGAAGAAAAGCCCACTCGGTCGGGATTTGGAAGTAGGGGGGTACAGGATTCAGGAACCAAATGGGCGGAGTTTCACAGCAACCCCGCTTTTTGTCTGGTAGGCAGGCCTAGGCCGGCGCAGCCAAGTACCGGGCAGCCCGAAACTCAGCGGCTCAGCATTCCCATTGGACCCTTTTTTTTTATACTTTATCGTTGGCATTTGCACGTGGTGGATGAAACTTTTTTTTTTTTTTTCTCTTTCTTATAAAAATACCCACTTCTTCCCAGTTCTCTTTTCTCTTTTCCACCTTACCCAAACAAAACCCTCTCTCTTTCTCTCTACTCAAATGCATACCCATCATCACTGCCAAGCCCGTGCCTCCAACTTTTGCCCATCGTGTGGTGTGGACATTACACAATTCTCTCATGAAGATTACTGCCCTTTGGTACGATAACATCCTGCTACAAAGGAACCCTTTCTTCTCATCACACATACATAGAATATACCATGCTCCCCATCTCTTTTTGAATAAAGTCTTGTCGACGAACGAAAAACTTTACGTTTTTCAACCCCCGTTTCCTAATCCAGAACACTTCTTCTTTTTTGTACCATGACATGATCAGACGCGCAACCGTAAATAATCGGCACCAATCCTGATCCTTTATTTTCTATACACCGATGAACAAAATAGGGGATTACTAAACAGACTACGGGGGGCGGCGGATAGATAGCCCTACCGCATATACATCTTTGAGACATGGTTTGCGACCAGGTCTGGCACTTGTAAAGGATGATGTAAAACCTTCCTCGTCTTGAAAGGCAAGCCTGGTTCTGATTCAAAAAGCAAAAAGCTTGCGTTTGTAACGATGGCGGGCGGAGTTTCCGTTTTGGATAGCCCTTTCAAGCCCTCCGTCCCAACGTTCTGAGAAGTAATCATTGTAGTTTCATCGAGTAAAGAACTTTAATGCCCCCTCCTTTGATGAGGTCTTTCTATGGGGCACCGGGTGGTTTGCATCCTCCGTGTTCAAACTCCGATTGTGGCGATATACCAGGATCGATTTTCTCCATCCTCTTTTTTCTTTCCTTCTTCGTCACTTTTTTTTTATTTCCTTCGTCATTGGCGCCATATCATCAACGAATCGCTTTCTAAACGATGCCTTTGAACGACAAACCCAGCTCTCCTTCTCACCATCTTGTTCATGTTTGTCTTACCATGACTAACATTTACCTTTTGCTTCTTTGCTTCTGCTTTTCATAGTAGATCGAACAAAATGACAACGGGTATCGGCTCTCTGGCACCAGGACTGGATGGACATGGACTTTCATTAGGGATTGGGCTCAAGGGATTACGAAAAAAAGGGGAAACCCTCGCAATTTTTATTTTTACCTTGATTAGATTCTTTAGCCATGACACGCTAAAGAGACATGCCGACTACCATGAACCCTTTTGACACCACCTGCTATAGATTAGTCATATACACCCTGTAACCTTGTCTTCACAGCGCTTCCCCTTACTTGGACATGTAGTTTAGCCGACATGTAGTATAGCCATAGTCTCATTCCAACAATAAAACTTTTAGACCTATCTCCAACTGCTCTTTTTTATGCCTAAAACACTACGATGAGGAGAAGAAAGAGAGAGCTGTTGCTCGGTTAGGTCTGAATTTATGATTTTGGTGTACAAGACGGATTCTTGTATGTATGAATGACCACTGTGAAAGGTGGCACTTTTTGAAACGCCGATGTTTGAAAAAGAAAAAAAAAGGACTGACCATCCCTCATGAAAAAATGGCACTTTTCTTGGTCCTATATTTTCTGGTAAACGGGCGAAACAACCTACCTTCAAATTTCACATACACATACATCTGTCTCTTCTGCGTCGAATGATACCAAAGGCGTGGTATTTTGTTGAATGAATTGCCGCCTTCAAAGGGTCCTCCAATGAGTAGGTGTATTGAGGGCTTTTTGTAGTGCTGGCGATCCAGTACATTTCAAACCCACTTTTTTTTTTGCCTCAGTCACTAGATATGAATTGTCTCTTACTCCATGCGGAATTTGAAGGTGGGTTATCTATATTGAGAGCCGAGGAATAGGACTATTCGTGATGAAAAGTGGGTACTTGAAACGACATGTTTCTGGAAAATTTAAAAAAAAAGTATCCTGTTTTAAACTCCGACGGGGCAGATTTCCTGTGTGCCGTTTTTGTGCAGCACATCATGCAAAGAGTTTTCAAAGGCCGTGTGGGATTGTTCTCATCGAATCTATGACACCCAACAATGAAATGAATCGAGTAACGGCGGATTGTGTGCTAGAGAAGATCGGCCCTCAATGGCATTTCATCTCAAACAAACACCTCTTGCGCAACTGCGAGATGCGAGAGAGAGTGTGTGTAGCTATAAAACTTGCATCAGAGAGGCAGTAGTAGCACCTTGTTTGTCATTAAGATTTCTGCTGTGCGCTAACCGTAGTGGGAAGTGTTTGGAAGGGACCGATGACTTGGTTTGATTGATGCGGAGTTTGAAAAATAAAAAAAAAGTGGACTCCTTTTCTTGTTTTTGAATCTGGTAACTCTTCTCTTTCCCTTTCCCATTTTATCTGTTGTTGTTGTTCCTTCGGTGTGTCCAACTTGTTACATCACCCCTAAAGTACCCTACTCTACACTTTATTCCATCTCATCCAGTACTTTTACTCACCTTTGCGTCGAATGGATCGAAACAGCGTTTACCAGTTGTTTGTGGCCACCTATCATCCTGACCCCAATGTCCACAAACAGGCCGAACTCAATATTCGAAGTGTAAGAACTGTTGACTATAGGAACCCTGCTAGACAACTCATACACATTGTTGCTTCATAGGTGGAAGGTCATAATGGCTTCCTTCCCATTGTTGTACAAATCTTGGCTTCTGAAGAACTCGAACTGGGTGCCCGCCAGGCTGGTAAGTTTCATAACGGCAGGGACGGACAAGATTGACGGGATTGTTTTGTGTTTGGATAGCTGCCATCTACTTTAAGAACCGTCTCGTAAAGGCCTGGGACCGCAACAAACAACCCACCGCCCCCATTAGCGAAGAAGATCGTAGTGTGGTCAAGCAGTCTATTCTTCAAGCCATGGTTACTGCTCCTAATGCTGTAAAGTAAGTAATTCATAGAAGGATTGTGATGGATGCCCCCATAGTAACCCGCCACTCTCTTTATATAGGGTGCAGCTCACTTCTTGTCTGTATATCATCCTGAGCAACGACTTCCCCGATCAATGGTCTCAATTCGTGGGTGAATTGGAAAACCTCTTATCCTCAAGCGACTTCCGATTGGTGTATGTTGGTCTATTGGCTCTACGTGAAGTAGTCAAGGTGTACCAGTAAGTAGAGAGCCACCGAGTATATCGAGTATCAGTCCCACCTAAACTGACTCTCCCCTTAAATAGATGGAAGGCGTCCGACAAACGAGAACCTTTGAAACAAATCATTGCATTGACCTTCCCTGCGATTCAAACGATCGGCACCAACCTTGTTGCCTCGGACAGTCTGGAAGCGGCGGAAATGTTGAAACTCACCCTCAAGATCTATCATGCCGGTATCCAAGTGGAACTTCCCAAATCACTTCAAGATTCCTCGTCTCTTGTCCCTTGGGGCACTCTCTTTTTACAACTCATTGATAAACCAATCCCCTTTGACGTGCTACCCGCCGACGCCGAAGAACGTGAAAAATATCCCTGGGGAAAAACCAAGAAATGGGCCTACCACTGTTTGAATCGACTGTTTGCCAAGTACGGGAACCCTGCCCTGTTGACGCCCTCCGCCAATAAATACATGCCTTTTGCCAAAAACTTTGTCACCAACTTTGCCCCTAATGTGCTGCAAGCGTACCTGCGTCAAGTGGAAGGCTGGATCAAGCGTGAAATCTGGATCTCACACAAATGTTTGGGTCTGACTGCGGCCTTTTTTGATAACAGGTAAAGAAAGAGAGAATTAGGGAGATACGGATCTGATAGTGTATGTTTTGTAGTGTCAAGCATAAAACCACCTGGCAAATCATCAAACCTCACACGGAAACTTTGGTGGCGCACTTTATCTTCCCTCAGCTCTGTTTCTCGACCGAAGACGAAGAACTCTGGAACGACGACCCCGTGGAATTCGTGCATAAAAAGGTCGATCCCTTGGAAGATCTCCACTCGCCTGAAACCAATGCCAGCAACCTCTTGATCACCTTGGCCCGCGATCGTAAGAAACACACCTTCATGGGCATCTTGGGCTTCATCAACAGCGTCCTCAACAAATACTTGGAAACCCCCGACGAACAAAAGAACGGCCGTGAAAAAGACGGTGCCCTGAACATGATCGCCTGCTTATCTTATCAGATCTTACAGAAAAAGTCGCCTGTGGCCGGTATGATGGAACCCTTCTTTGTCTCCCACGTCTTCCCTGAATTCAAGAGTCGCTTCCCTTACCTACGTGCTCGTGCTTGTGACATGACAAAGCACTTTAGTGATCTGGACTTTGCTAATGAACAGGTACGAAACAAATGAAACACAGAAAGAGTGGCGGCTAGGCACTAATATCTCCAAACATAGAATCTGGCCACGCTTTATCAAAACGTATTGAATTGTCTTCGTGACACTGATCTACCTGTCAAAATCCAAGCCGCTCTTGCCCTTCAACCCATGATCCGACACGAAAGTGGTAAGTTATCCTATTCTTTTCTACGCTCCATCTGTCTCTGTGCCTAAGCCTAACCTCACCTCTCTATAGTCCGCGATGCCATGGTGCCCAGTCTACCCTTCATCATGCAAGAACTGTTAAACCTGACGAACGAAATCGACATTGATACCTTGGCAACCACCATGGAGGAATTCGTCGAAGTGTTTGCCGATCAACTCACACCCTTCGCTGTCCAACTCTGCACCCAACTCCGCGACACCTTCTTACGTATTATGGAAGACTACACCGGCGCCAACAGCAACAGCAACAATGCAACGAATGATGACGACGATGATTACGGAGATTTGGATGATATTAGCGATAAGACAATGGCAGCGATGGGTGTGCTCAAGACCATTGGCACCCTGATCCTCAGTTTGGAAAGCACCCCTGAAATCCTCCAGCAACTCGAAAACGCCCTGCTGCCCGTCATCACCTACACGCTAAAGAACAAAATCATGGACCTTTACAATGAAATCTTTGAAATTATCGACTCGTGCACTTTCTCGGCGAAACGGGTGACGCCTACCATGTGGAGTGTGTTTGATCTGATCTACGAATGCTTCAAGGACTGTGGTATTGATTACATGGATGAAATGCTTCCTCCCTTGGACAACTATATCTCCTATGGCCGGGATGTCTTTGTCGCCAACGAAAACGTCCAACGCATGATGTTTGATATCATCGATACCGTCATGAAGAGTGATCGTCTTTCGGAAACCGATCGTGTGTGTGGCTGTAAGTGCTTTTAGACATTAGGGGGAAAAAAGGACTTTTTGACTGACACTTTTGTTGGCTGCTATAGGTAAACTCATGGAATCCATCTTACTGAACTGCCGTGGTCAAGTCGATATGGTAAAAAGAATAAAGTCTCTCTCGTACACCCAGATACTGATCGTCTCTCTGTTCCTATAGTATGTGGCTCCCTTCCTGAACCTCGCCTTCCAATTCATCTTTACAAACTCTATGAAGACAACCGAATTCAAGGTGCATTGCATCGAAGTGGTAAGTGGATCCATGATGTGGGTGTCTTGGTACCGTTTTCACTCATGCACTTTGTAGGTCATCAACTGCTTGTACTATAACCCTGTCTTGACGCTTCGGTTGTTGGAAGAAAACCAATGGACGCAAGGCTTCTTCACTCTTTGGTTCAATACCCTCGACAAATTCTCTCGTGTCCATGATAAAAAGCTTGTGATTGTTGCCCTGTGTGCCTTGATCGAACTGCCTTTGGATCATGTCCCTGCCTCCCTGCAAGCAGGCTGGTCCCAAGTCTTGGCCGGTATTGTCAGTGTCTTCAAAACTTTACCCAAAGCCATTGAAAGTAAGTCAATGTCGCATCATGGTCTCTTCCTCTAACGAATCTTCTCTTTATAGACCGAGAAAGCCTTGAAAAGCTCTATGGTGATGGCTTTGACGGGGAAGATCTTTACAACGACGAGTTTGACGGCAGTGGCGACGAAGATGATTTGGAAGACAACGGTGGTAAGTGAACAGAGAAGAAAAAAAAACCAGAATGGGATAACTAAAGTAATGTTTGGGGGGTTATAGATGAAGATGTGCCTGATCAAGACAACGAATACTTGGAATACCTCGCGAACCAAGCCTCGTTGCATGCCAATGACGACGACGAAGAATACGACGACGAGTACGAAGAAGAGATCGAAGAAGAAATCCTCTTTGAATCGCCTCTGGATGAAATCAACCCTTACCTACGATTCGAACATGTCTTCCGTACCATGCAACAAACCAACCCTGCATCGTATACCCTCTTGACCAAGGATCTCGACGCCGACCAACAAAACTTGATCATGACCGTTTTATCAAATGCCGAACAACAACGCCAACAACAGCCTGCTACTGCTTAACCCCTCCCTCTTCTTTTGTACTTTTTTTCCTGTCCCCCATAGTTTTCTTTCTCCATTTTGTCTATCATTTTAACTTTTATCTTCTGCATCACTTCATTTCCCTTTTCCCTTTA
>LT552383.1:153142-163309 GCA_900079185.1 Absidia glauca
GAAGAAAGGGAGAGATAGCTGGTCAGCAGGGCTAAAAGTATCAGTAGTAGTGTACACAGGCCAAGAGATGGGGCATTTCCAAAGTCCAATGGCTGAGGAATCTATCAAGGTGCCTAAAAAAAAAAATTCAAGGGTTTCCCATGTTTTTACAATAGAAAAATTTTGAAGCAGCCTTTATGGGTGGTATACGGCAGTGGTGGAGTTGTCATCATCGTCGTCGTTATCGTTATCGTCGTCGTCACCGTTGTAGTGAATCTAAAGAAGAAAGAGAGATGAAAAATGTAAGAGGCAATTGTTAGTCATGGTAAGCACGATGCTGAGAAGGGGGATTCTTACCATTTGTTCGTCGTCGTTCGTCATGGTTGCTAGTAATGCGATGGTAATGTCGATGGATAAAATTAAAAAAAAAAGTGATCAAGAGGCAAAGAAGAAGCAAAAGAATAGGATTGATGGGAAAAGTGATTCTTGTAGCCACGGCGGAGTTTGAACCCTCTGTTGGGTCAGCGTCCCAAATGGACTCGAGCCTCTTTTTGTGTGCAACCAAGGCACTGTATCAAGTGTTTGAAACGACCAGAGCTCGTTTTTTTTGGGGGGAGTGCTTTTGACCTTCATAACGTATCTCCCGTTTGATTGAAAAAGTCCTGACAAGGTTTTTTTTTTAAAAAGAGGGGCAAGCTTTTCAAACGCCGATCTGTGGAAAAAAGGACAGACCATTCCCCATTAAAAAGTGCCACTTTTTCTTAGACATGGAGCAACTTTATAAACACGCTATTCAACCCATTTTCAAATTTCACATGACAAAAGCTGTGCTTCCTATCTAGCGACTGATGCCAAAAAGCACGGGGTTTCATGCCTGGATTGCCGTCCTTGGAGACCCTCGAATCAGGCGCTAGTTTAGGGCTTTTGGGTAGCCTTCATAGACGCATACCACATAAAAGCAGGTCGTTCTTGGTGTGATTTAATAGATATAGCTTGCATCTTGTTTCATGTAAACTTTGAAGGTAGGTTATCCCTGTCTGTTTTGAGAAACAGGGACACTTGTTCAAACATTACAAGTTGAAACCAAACTTTTTATCCCACTCTCCACCTTTTTTCAAACTCCGCGGTGGTTCTTTTTTTTGCTTATCAAACTATTTATTTACAATCAAAGAGAGATGTATACGTTATATACAAAAAGAACAGACTAGTACGAAGTATCACCGGCGTTTTTTAGTTGCTGACCATGAGCGGCCCACGGATCGCCCGCCAAGCTTTGCATGGCCGAGGTATACACACAGGCCATATGGATATTTTCGAGCAACAAACCGATGGCCTTTGCTTGGTCGTCTTGTTCACACTTCAAAACACAGGGCAGTCGAATCAAAGGCGGGTCCCGCCACGAGCCTTGATTCAGATAAATGATCCATTGCAATCGACACACCCATTCGTCGTCCTGGGGCAATGTCTCAAGGATGGCTTGAGCGGATGCCAACGTGGATCGTCGTGCTTCGTCGTCGATGGTTTCATAGTACTTGGATAGCACCAATAGGGTTTGTGCGGTGATGAGATCGTCGATGCCACGTGCTTGCATGCCTTCCCAAGCCTTGGTGCTGTACTCTTGGGCAAGATCGTGCGGGAGCAGGGCCACCGCCTTGATGGCATCGCCAAGAGGGAGAGCAGGCGAGCGGAGTTTCAACGACAGGGGGTGGGGGAGCACGGGAAACGTAGGATGGATCTTTTCGAAATAGTGGTCAAAGAGACCCAAAGACGAATCAGTGACGGTCGAGGAGCAGGCGGTTGATAGGTAACTGGCTGGATCCACAAGTGACACCGAGTGCATGGAAATTTCCAGATTTGGACATGCAGGGTCGGAGGTTGAAGTTTTCCATTGGAACGTGGCGGCGCCGTTTGCATGATTTCTAAAGAATGGGGGCGAGGATGTCGAATGTGATGATAGTAAAGGCGGAGATGCGACCGGCAATGATGGTGGATGGGTCAAAATGGTCTGATTATATTCCTTTTGTACGCAGAGTACAGGGAGATTCAATCGCAGATGTCCAACCAAGTGATGTTCTCCTTGTGTAACAGTTGATTGGCTGGTGTTGTTGTTGTTCTGATGATGATGATGATTGTTATCGGTTGTTGTGTTGCTGTCCAGTGGTACCGTAAACGGCAATAAAGTTAGTTGATGCGGGGTCCAATTACATTCAATATCGGCTTGGGTGGATGATCGCGGCGTGGATAATGCTAACCGGTGGCTCACCAAACGAGATCGTCGCCTTCGCCGTTGCTGTTGCAGTTCAGGATCTTTTCTCTTCGCATTATAGTCTTGTGTTTCCTCAGTCCACTGGATAGTTGTTGTTCTTGCTACTGCTGGTACAGAGGAAGACCCCTCTGATGATGATGATGATGATGATAGTGGTGGAAGGATGGATTGTACTGAGGATGTTATCGTGGTAAATTCGCAAATCTTGTTATGCTTTCGACAGCTAGAACATGGACCTGATCCTGGCTTGCCAATGTCACATCTATATCAAGAAAGAAAGAGAGGTCAGTCTTTTATGTTGGTTGTTTGGTTCGTTAAGTAAGATACATGAAAAGTTTAAAGGAGAAGGTACAAAGGCCCAAAAAGGGCACCTGACGACTTTTTCTCCGACTCCCTCAAAATTTCACTTTTTCTCATTCTTTACTTTGATTTACGTTTGCGACAATCAATACATGCTCGAGCAACCTTGATTCTTTTGTAGTAGTCAGGATCATTGATGTCGACAAAAAAGTACTGCACAGGCTTCTTTTTGCGCTCTGTCATGTTGGGGGTTGTGAGATAGGCAAAGAAGGAGAGGGGAAGAGACAAAGAGAAAAAAGTGGTGGAAAGAAAGGACGAAAAGAAGAAAAAGGTAAGAGAAACATGATTGGTATCCATTTTAAATCAAAGGGCAAAGAAGTGTAAAGAGATAGATAGGTTGAGAGAGTGAGAGAAAGAGTTAAAATTCAAGGGGGGGGAGGCCTAGGGACGGGAGAAGTGTGCCTGTGCGTGGGCCTTTGGGGTCCAGACCTCTTGTCGTTTCCTTTTTCGACTCGGCGGAGTTCGGATAGCGGAGTCGGAAATCCATTGAGTCCCTCATTATGCAACGGTCCCTTTTGCCCCTTTTTGCCCCTTTTTGTTCCATTTACTAGTTCTACACTCAAAGCTACAGCCTCTTTCTCTTTTTCTCATTCGCTTATACGATGCGATTCTTTACTAGTTCTTTTGCAAAGAAAAAGATATGATGTTAAGGGTATTCTCCTATGAAGAATGAAGCACCATTTCAAATTTCACTGAATGGCATACCGTGCCAAGCTATTGAAACCTTTTTTTGGGGAGATATGGCTACTAAATAAGATTAGCTTGCTCACTAGGATAGACGAGATTATTTGAAATGAAGAGAGGGAGAGAGAGAGAGAGAGAGAGAGAGAGAAATCCGTTCCAATAGTCGTCATTATCAGCGGTTTCGAATCGATTCATAAATTGGGAGCCATTCTCGTCTCATCTACTCTTCTTTGCTTTGTCTCTACTTTTCTCACACTTTTCCAAAGATGCGATTCTTGTCAATTGGTGCGTTGCTATGTGGCACTCTTGCCATCTGTCAAGCTGCAAAAGACAAAAAAGTTGTCGGGTAAAGTTCAAACTCCGCCAGAGTTTCGCATTTATCGATTTTTTTTTTCTTATGTCTTATCTCTTTTCCTTTATAGATACTTCCCCAACTGGCTGTATAACAATTTCCCTTCGTCCAAGATCCCTTTTGACAAGTACACTCACATTAACTATGGTATGAGAAAAGCTCAAGGGTGGTGTAGACAGTGATACGTACTCACTCTTTCTTGATTCTTAGCTTTTGCCCTTCAAAACCATGATGACGGGATTCCTTTCTTCCAAGATGACTGGGCCATTGAAAACTACCTTCCAGAATTGGTTCGCTCAGCCCATGGAGCCAAGACCAAGGTGCTTCTATCCATTGGTGGCTGGACAGGATCTGAAAAGTTCAGTCCCATGGTGGCCTCGCCTGAACTTCGAAAGCACTTTATCGACTGGAACTTGGACTTTATTGAAAAGTACAACACTGACGGTGTAGACATTGGTAAGTCACCTTTTGTGATGATGGTATCCTCTAACCTGACGACTTTTTTTTTAGATTGGGAATACCCTGGAAAGCAGGCGGCTGGATGCAACACTTTTGATGACAAGGATACCGATAATCTACTGCTTTTGTTGAAAGAGCTACGAGCCTCCCTGGATGCCAAGTTCCCCAAGAGCCACAAAGAAATCTCGATGGCTGTGTATGTGCTGCCCTTTTTACAAAACGGTGAACCCTCTATGGATGTCAGTGAATTCGCTCCTTACTTTGATCATATCAACATCATGGCTTATGGTAAAGTATGAGTATGTCTCGGGTAGGTAGATTCAATTTACTCATCCTATGTGTATAACTATAGATATTAATGGCGCGTGGGCTCCTCTTACCGGTCCTAATGCACCATTCAATGCTGAACAAGATAAAGGCGCCAACTTTTCATTTGCCAATAGTAAGTTGTGTGCCAAACTCCATGAATTATCCATACTTACTCTTCTTTGTGTGTGGTACTGTGATAGGTATCAAGGCATGGAAAGATGCAGGAGTACCAAGTGAAAAAATCAATGCAGGCCTTGCCTTCTATGGTCGATCCATGCAAGCCACCAAAGACATGTCCTTCTCTCAATCCCAATACCAAGACGCTGTCGTGGGTGCTCCCAAAGGTGACTCTGACGATGCTTACTGGGCCAATCCTTTCTGCTCCGCCGATATCGATGGCATGTCTGGTATCTGGAAATGGTCAAATCTGCGATCTCAAGGCCTGATCAAGAAGAACACTCTGGAAACTGGTGAAGGCTGGACCCGGCATTGGGACGACCAATCAAAAACCCCGTGGCTCTTCAATTCCGCTTCCAAAATGTACATCTCGTATGATGACCCTGCCTCTCTTCAGATCAAGTTGGATCACGTGGCCTGCGAAGGATTGGGCGGCGTCATGGCTTGGTAAGTAGAAAACGCATTCCTCTCTTCAATCACTCACCCACTCTTCACCCACAGGGACATCCATCAAGATAATGGTGAACTGATCGATGTGATTGACAAGATGAACTGGGCAGCTCCCTCATGCTCGCACAAGGCTTCTGTTGGTGATGATGATACGCCTCCTACTACGAGCCATGTGGGTCACAAAGCCAAGCCCTCTCATAGTTCCCATGCCTCCTCCTCTGCACGAGTCTCCGTCAAATCCTCCAAATCAGCCAAATCATCCGCCTTTGCCTCCGCCACCAGATCAGCTGTCGCCAGTCCTTCCGCCTCCTCTGTCAAACCAAACGATGAAGTACTAGCACATGGCGCCAAATGCTCCACTCCTGGAACCTCGGTGTGTGTGGCTGAAGGTCAAAGTGGGGATTGGGTAACTTGTGATATCACCAATGTCTTTGTAAGTCGGCCTTGTGGTTTAAATCTGGTCTGCTATAATGCCCAAGGTAAGTTTTCACAATCACAAAGGTGGCCCGCGGCTAACATTTCTTTCCTCTAGCTGGCATCTACTGTGGAAACCCTCCTGTGGAAGCAAAAGCAGGGAAACCGTCCCTGGCCGTTGAATCCAGTGCCGGCGAAAAGCAATGAACTTGGATGCCTTGGTTAGCTTAGATTCATGTCTCTTATTATTCACCCTCCCTTTAGTACAGCATCGTAATAAAAGAACCAGTTGAAAATTATATCTTTAAACATTTTTGATCGGCGCTGTTAATGTGTGCCTGAGGTGGATCGACAGGAATGAAATCGGCTCCTCTCATTGGCTCTGTTTGATTAATGCAAGTGCTCTAATGTGGTATCGACAGTAGATGATCCGCAAGATTGATATGAGAGACATGATGGATACACTCAGTGACAATGAAAACTTTCTACTGCCTGTTGTATTATTCTGTTACCAGCCATTGAGTCGTTAGAATGAGAGTCAGAAGGATAACTCTAGCCTTCCTTTTCAATCCCCGTCTGTTTTCACCATGACATATGACGCTGAATCTCTTCGCCCCATTATGTAGCAATACCACTACATATCATAAATATGCTTGGCATACGATGAATGAGTACCCATGAATCCTTATGTTGGAGCTGCTTATGGCTTCCTGCAAACCATATCTGACAACCCCTGAGCATATCGGACTTTGAAATAAAATTGCTTATGACGAAGAAAAAAAAGTTACTTTCTTCTCCTTTCCTTCCCTTTCCTCCCAACTCGATGGAATCTCATCAACATACTTGGAATGAAGATCTTTATCTTCCTCGTAGTCCTGGCCTTTTGAACCACAAGATCTTGGAGCGGATATGTCGGTACCTCCCTTCACAACATGACTGTTTCCAGGCCAGCTTCATCGATCCATCGTGGCGTTATGCGGCAACCAATGTTTTATACGAATCACCAAGCTTCAAGTCTCCTGAATCTCTCCGCAAGTTTATATCAATCATGGACCGTGAAAAGCGCCTGACACTCAACGTGAAGCACCTCACCCTCACCCTTCCCGACGACCCTTCGCCCACCCTCTTTGGCCCGGTAAAGGCATCGGAGCAGCCTCAACATCAACTGAACGACAATGTCCTTTCTCGTGCTCTGTTTATCAAACATATCATTGGATTTTATCAAAAGCTGAAGAGTCTCACGGTGTATGGTTGGAACTTGCAACAAAGCGACTATGACCAGCTTCAGACCTCTTTGCCGCATGTCAAGAATCTCACGGTCATTGGCAGCAACGACACGTCGACACAACCCTTCCAGCTGAACGCCTATCTTCCTCATCTCTCTTGCCTGGTGTTGGATGGCCTCTTTCCCATTAGCCTCCAGTTTGTCCAAACCCTTGCTACCCGAGCTCGCCATCTCACAACGCTTCACCTCTCTCTTGCGACCATGAACCGCGACAGTTTGACGACTCTGTGTGACAACGGCTCTCTATTCGACCTGAACGCTTTGACTTTGACCCACGGCGTCCATATCGACAACAGCGACTTCAGCAAAGTAGTCACTCGATTCGCCAACCTCCGCAAATTCTGCATCGAAGGGTCGTATCTCTTGACATCCGTCGTGCTGAAGACTGCCCTGCAACAATGCCGCCACTTGCAACACATGGAGATTCACCAAGCTGGAAGACTTGAGGCGGCGGCGACTGGTAATGGTGCTGGCAATGACAACTGGGAACTGGAGCTACCCTATTATGACCTTCGCACTCTTGTGGTCGACCATTTGTGCCTGGATGATAATACACTGGACAACATTGCCTTTTATTGCCCCTTTTTGACCCGCCTGGGATTGGCTCATGCTGGCTCTAAATTGACCGACCTTGGTATTGAATGCTTGGGGAAAGCAGCTATGGTCCATCTCCACCATCTTCACCTCATTGATTGTCCAAAGGTGTCCTCTCAAGTCTTGGTCTATCTTCCCATCCCTTCTTTGTATACTCTCCATCTGGAACTCTTGGGCAACATCGATCCTTTTGATATCTTCAATGTCTGCTCTCAGGCAATGCAACTCGCTGGCTCAGCAACCATGGGAAATCTTCGGCCGAATCTCCGTCAACTTCGGGTGGTGGGTCATGAAACTGTGGCCACTTCTGTCATTGGTACCTTTTCTAATGAATATGCTTCTGTGGACGGCTCGGAGCATCTTTGGGAATCAAGTAACTATGCTGTCACTCTGGATCGCCAGGCCATTGATGATCTGTCACACTTGAACTACAACAATGTCGCACAAACAAGAATTCTGACAGGTCCACAAATCGTCAAGTTATCGAGGAAACTGGAACTACCCCTGACAACCCTTATACCAATTCTCGACGGCTTGAAGGTAAGACGAGATAGAATGAATGGATGAATGATACTCATGTTTTGGTTTCTTATAGACTGATCCCTCTTCGGCCAAAGGTAAGCGGACACTGACGCCAATTGATTTTCATCCATCTCTTTCGTTTGCATATACATAGAATGCAAGTCATTGAAGACTACTGGGACAGAATCGCCTCGGTCATCTACTCCAACGCTTTCGACTAACAATCATCATACGTCTCCCCAACCATCCCAGCCACAAAGCACACCCACTCCTTCCTCGTCCTCCTCGTTATCATCAGCATCAACAGCATTATCAGCACCAACAGCACCCTCAGCATCGACCGCATCAACTGCATCAACTGCATCAACTGCACCCTCAGCACCCTCAGCATCGACCGCATCAACTGCATCAACTGCACCCTCAGCACCCTCAGCACCAATCTCAGTATCATCCCAGCAGCAGCCACCTTACATTATACCACCATCCCTATCACCACCGCCAGCAGTTCCAGTAACAGACACCGATGCCCCCTTGAGCGACTGGTACAAGGGGGACATTGTGCCTTCCTGGGACAAGAGGAAACCAAGAACAGTAATCCAGACGGAACCTCCACCTCGTGACATCAGCTGCCCCAACTTGGATGGATGGGGCTCTCCAAAACAGAATCTCTCCTGGGAAAATGTCGTGCCTTTTGAACCGGACTCTCTCAACGATAAACCGATTCCAACCAGCAGCAGTAACATGGCAAATAAAGGTAAACAATCACAAGATGCTCTCTCTTTTTCTTCTCATCTTTATGTTTTCTATGTGATCCCTCTACAGGCAAAGCTCAGGTGCAAAGACCCAAATCCACTTATGCCAAGCCCTCTTCCGCTGAACCGCCTACACCAATAGTGGAGAAAGAAAAGAACGTCATCCGTTGGAAGGAGTTTGCTGGCAGAAGGGCCAACTGTCATCCGCCCCTGAATCAACGACGGAAACCAGCGCCAACACGAGCTCCATCTTCAGCACCAGCACGACATTCGGCTCCAACACGGACACCAGCACGAGCACCAACCCCAGTGGCAACAAGGGCTCCAGTACGACCCCCAGCTTCAGCTCCAACTCCAGCCTTGACCACTGCTCCATCTTCAGCACCAGTACGACCTTCAGCTCCAACACCAACATGGACACCAGCACGAGCACCAACTCCAGCTCCAACTCTAGCCCCAACTTCTGCTCCAACTCTAGCTCCAACTCTAGCTCCAACTCTAGCTCCAACTCTAGCTCCAACTCTAGCTCCAACTTCTTCTCCAACTCTAGCTCCAACTTCTGCTCCAACTCTAGCTCCAACTCTAGCTCCAACTTCAGCTCCAACTCTAGCTCCAGCTCCAGCTCCAGCTCCAGCTCCAATTCCGGCTTTAGCAGTATTAACACCGACGTTCCAGGCGCCATTACCACCACCAAAAGATCCCCAGCCAATTGCAGCAACAACAGCAGAAACGTTATCCACATCAGTAAAAGACGAGCATACGAACACCGGCCTATTAGTGGATACAAGTAATAGCGTGACAATGGTTGACCTTGGACGATCAGCTAGTTACAACAAATCATCGCCTTTGCACGATCTATCCGAATACATGATGGACACCCCGACCACCAGTACCGTCGCTCGTTTGCCATCCGTTGACCTCGACAAAACCATCACCACTCAGAAACTAGCTTCATCGCCCGATCCCTCTTCGCCACTACCAATGACTGACACCTCTGACTCTCCACAAGCATTGCAGCCTCCCGACTCCTCTTTGGAACCCCCTCCACTTGTAGTGCGCATCAAGTTTCGAGTCGCCGACCGTACAAAAGTGCTGGAACTCACCAAAGTAAGTGCAAAATTGGATCGATCCCCTCAATTTTTACAACTCACCCTCTTTTTTTTTTTTTTTTTTGTGTTGTCTAGAACGACGATCGTGAAGCCGTACATATATTTTGTGCCAAGCATGATCTTCTCGACAAGGAACAGGAAATCTTACAGCAGGCAAACCACCGGTATCTTGAACAACAGGCCAATCGTATCTTCGGACTGGACAAGAAGAAGAAAAAGGTAAAAGGGTTAGCGGAATAGAACATCCTTCTCTTAGTATAGTCCCTCCCCCTTCCATTCAATAAAGTAGCGATGTGTCTTTTAAATGTGTGTGCATGTCGGTGTTTGAAAAGGTGCATGTCGCTTGTTGGATGACGATGGAAGTGCTTATGGTGTCCCTTTTTCTCCCTTTTTGTAATTCTATCATTATGGCATAAGGTAAGCAGTGGCAGCGGCAGCATGATTTTTTTTTTTTT
>LT552383.1:166481-190029 GCA_900079185.1 Absidia glauca
TTTATTGCGCTCTCACTTTTTTCCATCGGTATTGCACCACGAACCGCTCGTCTTCTTCAACGAACGCAGGGTAACTATCTCCTTCTCACCATCTTTGTCTTGCCATGACTGACATTTGCCTTTTGCATCAACACTCTTCTTTTTCTCAATAGATTCAGCAGGATGACAACGGATATCGTCTGCTATAGTAGATTGTCTAGCCATTGCACTTTTAATTATTCCTAAACTCACATTCTTTGAAGACTACCACTGACACGTTTAGCAATGATGGCCAGCTCTCTTCCTTTTTTATTCCTTGGCTCATTACACTAGATTAGTTGCTCCATGGCAAAGTCCTCCAATTAGCTGAACCATAGTCTCATTCACTCAATAAAATTCTCTTTGAAAAAGCATCTCCATAACACTACTCTTTTGAATCATGCTCCAGTCATATTGGGAAACCCTGCCATGCACGAGAGTCTCAAAAAGGCGGGGTGTTTTAATTTCTTGTCAGTCGGAGTTTGTTCCTTAACTTTTTGGTCAGTTTGTTCCCTAACTTTCTGGTCAGCCGGAGTTTGTTCCCTAGCTTTTCGGTCACTGGAGGCAAAAAGTGGACTTTGGATCCGTAGAAACCTCTTAATCTTGATAGCCATAGAAAGTTTCTCTCTTCCCGCTCTCTTCGCTACGCTCGGGCGGTGTTTTTTCTTGATTGACAAAGGGTCAGCTATGAAAGATTTCTCCCGCCATTTGAAAAAAAGGCAGACCATTCCTTTGAAACAAGCCCCACTTTTTTAGATCTCAATTATCTTGCAAACGGTATAAACAACCCACCATCAAATTTAACATGGACCTAGAGGTGCTTTTTATCTATCAACTGGTACCAAGAAAGTTGGGTTTCCGTGAGTCAATAGTCTTTTTCAATACCACTCCAATTAGTCGTTTCTTGGGGGCTTCTTTCAGCGTTCACGACAGCACACATCGCAAAAGTGTTTGTTTCTAGATATCAGTCGATAGATATGCACCGTATGGTGGTGCCTGTAAAATTTAAGGGTGGGTTGTCCAACTCGGTTCTGAGAAAAAAGCAACTCTTTCCAAAAAAAAAAAAAGGGGGCTCAAAACCGATGAGTTTTTATGAAGATCAAATTTTCGATTTTTGCAAACCCCGCCATTTGGAAAAAGGACGGACCATTGATGTGTAGAGACCTTACAAAAGAGTAATAATCGCCTAATGCAAGGCATCAGTATGTTTATTAAGGAAGGAGCCGAAAGGCAAAAGAAGTGTCAAAAGCTTACCAATACAAATATTGACGACAAATGTAAAGAAGTGAGAAAGAGAGGTCAAAGACGTCAAAGAATAGATTGAACCAAAATTCGGTAAAAGGGAAGAGGTAAAGAAAGGGGAGAAGAGGCAAAAAGCAAAAAGGTGGCACTTCAATAAGGTACCAGAAATTGAATCCCAGATCACACTCCCACCTTCAAACAACAGCCAAAAGGATGGTGCAAGAAGAGGATGAAGATCAGGAGGAGAGGTAAGGAAAGGTAGAAAAAAGGGGGAGGGGAAAAAGGTAGAAAACTATAAATAGACTAACTAACTAACTAGGCTAGAAGTGAGAGATACATGTTGTAAAAGTAGTTTGTTGTCACCAAGGAAACCGAGGAAAAGGCATGGAAAGGTCGGTATCCGAAATTTCATCCTACCACACCACGTGACAATATATGCCCTTTATGCACACAGCCTTGTGTTTACTGCAAATGATAGTGATGAGTGATAGTTAATTTGTGGACTATTTATTCATAGACTTACTTGACAAAGGAGCGGGTATCTACAGGACCTGTAGAAAGGCCACGCTAGTCCAACACCACAAGTCTGACCGAATGCTTGGTTGTCTTGAGGAGCATAGCCAGATCTAAAAAGCAAGTATAAGCATCTGATAAAAGTTGTTTTCGGAGCACTTACTTTGCCAATCGCCTACGACATGCCACAGGATATGTATCAATGTTTTACTGGTTCCATTCATATGGTTGTCCCTTGTCTTCAGACTTGAACCGGCATTACTAGAAGGAGAAGCATAGATCTGTTCGCACTTGCCATCCAAACAAAGAGTGAGCCAACCAAGGCGCCAACGAATCAGTCTGCTTCTATGGTGGCCGTCCATGGGAACATGTAGAATCGGATCGATACCTCGTTTAGGGCGGCATTGTTGAAGGAGGGTCGATTGGCGGCTGGCTGTTGTGTGAAGAGTATCCAAGTGGGCATTGAGGAATCGCTGGGTAGGTGGTGGGTCGTCCAAAGACTTGTACTGGCGTCAGAGAGGGTGGTTTGAGAGTCGGATCCAAGGTGATGTGGCAGTGAGTCGGCATGGGGCGCTCGTGGAGACGGCAATGATGATCGACAAGAGAGAGTCAGCTGGCAGGGTAGCAATCCGGTGGAGATACTTGAATCTGAGGAGATCAACGCAGGCCTGCATGGATGGGATTCGTGCCAAACGCCGCATGATCACAGTCGAGGACAGAGAGTGGGCGCCATAAAATCGTCGTATGGAGTCGTTATACGCTTGTTCCAGTTTCTTCGTCACCAAGGTCTTGGTCAAAGGGGTAATAGACAGGCCGTATTCCATTTGAGGTTTGAGGAATTGCTGGTAGATACGGGAGAAGAGCAGCTTGGTAGATCTAGAGTTGTTGAGATCCAAGCAAGCCATAGCTTGTGTGTCGTATCAGCCATATAAAGGTGTGCAGTATCATAGTATAAGAATAAAAGTATGTGTTTATCATAAAGGAAGTCTAAAGGAATGTATCTTAAACAATATAACACCAAGGTCTCAACAAAAGGGTAACCATGTTAACATGCATGAGGGAAAGAAACCTTTCCCATCTTCCGACAGAAGAGAAAAAGAAGATTCAGGTGAGCGGCGATTGAAAGTCATCTTTTGTTGAGTTTCGAATCCCGCCAGGATCAAAGTGAGATTACTTTTTTTGCCCGTTCTATATTTTTCCTCCTTCTTCCCCTCGTCATTACTTTTTTGCCTCCATCGTCATTCTCTTTACTCCACGACGTCGAACGAACGAACGAACGAGCAAACGAACGAACGAACGGTAACTCTCCTCTTCTCACGTCATGTTCATCTTTTGCTAACCATTACTACCTTTTTGCTTTTTGCATCGTTCCTCTTTCTTTTGACACTAGATCGGCTACGACGATGACGACGGCAATAGGGACGACGACGATGCTAATGACGACTCCACCACTGCTTCATGTCGCCCAAAAAGGCTCTTTTTAAAATTTTCAAAAGTAAAAAACATGGGGAAACCCTCGCAAATTTTTTTTTAGGTGCACTCCCATTCCATTGTAGAATCTCGTAGTCCAAGTCGCTAATAAAAGTTTACCAATTCTTTGCTCATACCCTTCCGCTACTATCACTGATACTTTTACACAGCCTGGCCGTTTTTGTCCACCTCCATTTGCTTACTTTTTACAGCAGTCTAGTCATTCCCATTACAATAGCTTGTTGCCATTAGACATTAGCTTAACTACGACTCCAAACATAGTCTGTACCATAATCCTTTAATCCTATCCCATCAATAAAGCCTACTTTAATCATCCTACGAAAGACGTTTCTCAAATCCACAACCAAGACAATACCATGTACAATATAAAGACCAAACTACAGATGAGTAGCTCATCATTGACAACTCCTCAAACACCATTGGTTTACTAGTTGTGATGAATCTAATGACATGTACATGATCGTAAGGTCTATCTTCGCATGCATAGAAAGTTTTATTGGTACAATACGATTAATGGGCTATGGTACAGACTATGTTTGAGGCCGGAGCTAAGCTAATGTGTAAATGGTGACGGGTTGTAATGAGAATGACTAAGCTACTGTAAAAATCAAGCAAATGGAGGCGGACAAAGACGGCCAAGCTGTGTAAAAGTATCAAAGATAGAAGCGGAGGGGTATGGGCAAAGAATTGGTACACTTTTATTAGTAACTTGGACTACGAGATTCTACAATGGAATGGGAGTGCACCTAAAAAAAAAATTGCGAGGGTTTCCCCAATGTTTTTTACATTTGAAAATTTTAAAAAGAGCCTTTTTGGGCGACATGAAGCAGTGGTGGAGTCGTCATTAGCATCGTCGTCGTCCCTATTGCCGTCGTCATTGTTGTAACCGATCTAGTGTCAAAAGAAAGAGGAACGATGCAAAAGGGAAAAAGTTAGTAGTGGTAAGCAGAAGATGAGCATGACGTGAGAAGATAGAGTTACCATTCGTTCCTTCGTTTGCTCGTTCGTTCGTTCGTTCTTTCGTTCGTTTATTCGTTCGTTTGTCGTCGTGGAAAAAAGAGAATGACAATGTGGAGGCAAAAAAGTAATGACGAAGGGAAGAAGGAGCAAAAATGAAGGACGGGCATAAAAAAAGTTATTGTAGTCAAATCGGGGTTTAAAATCTAGAGTGCTTATGCAGTGTGGCATGAATGCCCTCAAGTATGGAACATTCTTCTGCATAACCAGCAGATGTTTCTTTTTATTACACTTTAGGATCTGTACGAACCAAAACGCCTACTTGTAGCTACTTTAAAGGATAGCCAGCAACAGAAGAGGCTTTTACATAACGTGGCTTTGCTTTTGGGCAACCCCCCTTCTCTCTCAAAAAGGAGAATCGGAGGTTTAAATTTCCCGAGATCTTTTTGTCACACACAAAAGAAAAAGGACGTCTTCGTTTTTTTTTTTCTTATCTCCTTCTCCTTCTTCTCCGTCATGGGGAAATCACAAAGCAAACTCAGCCCAGATGAACTGGGAGAATTACAGAAATGCACGAAATGTAAGTTCTCTTTTGCATCATGCGTTGACTCATTCTCCTTTTTACATAGTTGACAAGAAGGAATTACAACAATGGTAAGTCCCCAAAAAACAAACTGCGGCCACTGACCCTTTTTCTAACTGCCAACAGGTACAAGGGATTCTTGAAAGACTGTCCTTCGGGGTTACTGAACAAGACGGAATTCCAAAAGATCTACAAGCAATTCTTCCCGTTTGGCGATCCATCCCGGTTTGCTGACCACGTCTTCCATGTGTTTGATGAGGATGGGAATGGCACTATTGACTTTAAGGAGTTTATCGTGGCGCTCTCCGTGACCAGTCGTGGTCGCATTGATGAAAAACTCTCTTGTAAGTGTGATGAACGTACGTCCCTTTTAAATGGTAGACTCATGTTTTTAAGGGGGGTGATCAGGGGCCTTTCAGGTACAGTAGGAAAACAAGTCCAGACAGGGTAAGGGCACTCATCCCCTCTCTCTCTATAGTTGTATGATATAGATGACGATGGATATATCAGCAAGGATGAAATGTTTCGTATTGTGGATGCGATCTATAAAATGGTCGGCAGTATGGTCAAATTGCCCCCTGATGAAGATACACCGGAAAAACGAGTGGCCAAGATCTTCCAGCTTATGGATACGGTAAGTCCCATAGTCAGTCAGTTGTGCCCCTGTCTTCTTCTGACTCGCTTCTTTTTCGTAGGATAATGATGGCCGGCTAAGTATGGACGAATTCAAGGAGGGCTCACAAAAGGATCCCACTATTGTCCAGGCCCTTAGTTTATATGATGGTTTAGTTTAGACTGTAGAATAGCCTATGCTTAATAAACTGATTGCATGATCCAGTCCTGGTGTAAATCCCCAAGTCGGCTGATGGTCTCTCCACTTGATTAGTTGTAATTGAATTGCCGATGGTCAATGTGCTCAGTGCATACCAAAGAAATAAGCATTGTCTCCCTCTCTTCTTTGTTTTTCTTCTTCACTTTTTTCTTCTTCTTCGTCTTTCATTCCTCTGTCTCTCTCTCTCTCTCTCTCTCTCTCCCCTCTCTCGCATTATTACTCTTACCACTTGCAAATCACTTGTAAAGTATGAACACCATCCCGGATGAAGAAAAGGGACAGAAACTAAGAATCCGATTACGGCCGACCCGATGGACTCACTTCGGCCTTCTCTTGTCTCTGGGCGGATTCATCCTCGTTTTACTCTGTCTGGCAGGCGGCCTGCAGCCTGTAAGCCAAGCCATTCATTTTGCAAAAATCCAGGGGGAAAATGTCACGGTAACTTTTGGGCTGCTAGGATACTGTCTCCATGGCAACGCCGCGGGGTGGACCTGTCATCAGGACGATGCTGTCAAGATGATCCCTTTTCGTAAGTTCCTCTCCCCTCTCTCTCGTTTCCGCCCCTTATGCTTAACTCTCTTTTATAACTTGCCTAGTGGTGACGGTGCCTACCTTGTTAAATGATACCCATCCATCCCTCTTTGTAGATCCGGTGACACTACCTGAAGGTGTCTATCCATTGGCAGTGGCTCAGCCGAATCATGACCCACGCATTTTTGCAGGCTGCATAATCTGTCTGATCTGTGGTGGTCTGGCCGTGGCGCTTGGGGCGGGGAAAATACTATGGTATGTCCAGGACACTAGCTATCTGCGCGGATTTATGGCCATGATGGCCGCAGTGGTAGCCTTGCTCCTCATCGCCGAAACAACCATCATGTACCATGGAGGGGTCGAGCTACTGAACCTGACCTATCCTCATCTTTTGGCAACAGAGGGGCCAGGAATCACCATGATGGGCACCTCGCTTTTGTTGTTTGGCTTGTCTAGTGCTGCTTACCTTCAAGGCTGTCTGTCGTACGAAGGCGGCTATGGAATGGTATGATTGGTCAGCTCCCCTTTTCATGTGTTTTAGATTATCTTTTGCTTATACACCTCATGTAATAAAAATATAAAAGGAGGGAGAAGGATTCCCTTTATAGGTGTTTCCTTCCCCTTCATTAACCCTCATTAGGGTCCTTTAGATCTCTTCCCTTACGCTTCTCGTTTCTTATCTCTTGTTCCGGAATGACTCTCGGTAGGGAATCATGAGAGCCCTTTTTTTTACTTTCTAGGTGGCGACGAGGTGCGGTTGAAAAGTGATTTTAAAACTCCGATTCATGCAACCAAGTTTGCCCTAGGACCCTTCTCTGTCTTGCCTCTCTCCCATTTAGACACTTTGATTAGCTATTGCAAGTTGTTTTTTACTTATAGTAGTCCAGTTGTATGCGGTGTGTTTCTTTTTTACTGCCATGACGACCCAATCGAGCGTATGCATCACATGATGAAGTTGGTAGGAACCCAAGGATGATCTCACCATGCAAAGAAGGATGAGAAAAGCAAGCAGACATGGTGTAAACTCCGCCCGGACCGACCTCTTTTGAGTAACCCTTCAAGAAGAGACGATTGCTGTTCTAGCCCGATGCCAAGCCAAGGAAATCAAGTACAGAGATCCTATTTAGACTCCCCTTCCCACCCTTATAAAAGCCGCCTCTTCTCCCCCTCACCACCGGGGAATGCTCTTCTCTTTCTCTCTCCTCCCTCCTTCTCCTCGATGATTCCCGGTACGTCATGACCTCTTCTTCATTGGATAGAATCGGCGCACTCGCCGACGAACTTGACTACACCCAAGATACCCTTTCCACACTAAGCGTGCTTTATACGAGTCTTCAACACGCTTACGAAACATGTGCATTACCCCTCCACCCTGCCCGCTTGGATGCTATGGAAAAAGAGCTCTTGGTGGCGTTTGATGACCTTGAACTCCAATTGATCCATCTCGACCGTCACCTCCGCGCCTTGGAATCCTCTTGGTATCAGTGGAAATCTTCCCACCTCACTGCTGTCCTATGATATAAAAACAACAAACCAACAAACGTGTTTAATAAAATCAGCTGATACTGTACTCTTCATCTTGAAGAAAAACTGACAGGTTTGCTCATTGAAACTCCGATTAATAGTTTTTCTTCCTTGTGTTGTTTTGTTTTTCCTTGACAACGGACCCCCCCCCCCCAAACACACACACACACACACACACTTCCCGAGTAAAAGAGTAGTCATGGATACGCTGGATTGCCCATAAAGGGAGGGGCGTGAGGTTTTTAAAAAGATCCATGCGTCCTGTCAAAAAAAAAATAGTGGGTGGGCTTAGCGGCCGGCGGCAGGTTTTAAACTCCGCCACAAAGGGAATCTTTTTTTTTCTTAGACTTGACCTCTCTCTTCCCTTCTCTTTTCTTCTTCACACACATTATGCCGATTGTAAGTCCACTTTTTTTACACAAAAGGCAATACTCATTTTCTTTTCTTCCTCATGTAAAGGATCTCACGACGGACAGCCAAGTCGAGCTTATGGATCAGCCTGACTGGTACACGAATGCTCAGACGTACTGGGGCAGTGTTGAGCCTACGGTGGATGGCATGCTGGGGGGCTTTTCTCAGGTGGATCCCATCGATGCGGCCGGGTCTCTAGGTTTTGTTGAAGAATACGTCAAGTCTGGCTCACTGGGTACCCGTCGTGCCTGTGATTGTGGGGCGGGGATTGGGCGTGTGACCAAGCACTTTTTGTTAAAGGTGCCGTTTGATACTGTGGATCTGGTGGAACAGGCACCAGGGTTTGTTGAACAAGCACGCACGGCATATTTGGTGGACGAGATCGAAAACGGCACAGTGGGACAGGTGAGGTGTGAAGGCTTGCAAGCTTTTACTCCGCCTGCTCAAACGTATGATTTGATCTGGTGTCAATGGGTCCTGGGCCATTTGACCGATGGTAAGTGGTGGATGGGGTGTGTGGCAATTATAGAAACTCACTGAGTGTTGTATGTGATAGATCATTTGGTGGCCTTCTTCAAGCGGTGTGTACAGGGATTGGCCCCGGGTGGTTGGATTGGCGTGAAGGAAAACAACTCTAGTAAAGGATACCTGGTGGATGAAGAAGATAGCAGTGTCACTCGGTAAACATGAAGAAACGAGAAAAAGTGATGTAATCATACTAATCGTCTTGTTCTTTTGCATTAGACCAAACGAAGCGTTGAAACGGATCTTTACCGAGGCGGGACTGACAGTGGTGAAAGAAGGGGTTCAACAAGGTCTACCTGCTGGCTTATTCACAGTGCGAATGTAAGTAGCTACCTGGATCAACTCTGTTTGCTGATAAGTCTTATTTTAGGTATATGCTGAAACCAAGTGAACCCAATTAGTTATCATACAATAGCTATACTATTTATACACACATACATTGTTCAATAAACCATATTATCATCTCCCAAAGTCCTCAAAAGTCCCAGAGCGGACTTAATACCTTGCATTTATAGTTATTCAAGGGTTGAGCCCCAGTATGCCCTGTATAGTGTCGCCCACCCACTGATCCATCATGTCCCATCCCACCGCCTATGTCTCTAGTCTCTTATCCTAAACCATTACCTACCTATAGCCTCCTATCATTATCCATCCTTTTAGACCCCTAGCGGTATGTCGTATCAGGCACTAGTTAGGCCAAAAAGATGTCAATCGATAGTTTAAACACAGCCAAGCGATGAAGTAGACAATAAAAGGTTAGAGCTTGGCGCACCGGGTGATTTGTACCGCTATATACCAGAGTCTCTAAGCTCAATGGAGCCTATGCAAAAGAACAAAGTCATGGAGATGGGTTCAAGTAGGTTTTTATTGACTGGATAAGACTATGCAACATGTCCTAGTGGGCTTGTCATGTAGTGACTAATCTAGTGTAAAGAGTTAAGGAAAAGAGAGAGAGGAGCAGACCAGTGCTATCCAATGTATCAGTAGTAGCAGGCGTTGGGAATAGATCAAGGGATAGTGCACTTTATCGGTACAATGGCTAGGTAATCTACTATGGACAAGATGAGTGCAGGAGAAAAAAAAATTCAAGGGTTTCCCCATGTTTTTTACATTTGAAAATTTTAAAAGAGCCTTTTTGGGCGACATGAAGCAGTGGTGGAGTCGTCATTAGCATCGTCGTCGTCCCTATCGTCGTCGTCATCGCTGTAGCCGATCTAGTGTCAAAAGAAAGAGGAACGATGCAAAAAGCGAAAAGTTAATAATGGTAAGTAAAAGGTGAGCATGACGTGAGAAGGGGAGAGTTACCGTTCGTTCGTTCGTTTGCTCGTTCGTTCGTTTGCTCGTTCGTTCGTTCGTTTGTCGTCGTGGATTAAAAAGGAATGACAATGCGGTAAAAAAGTGATGACGAGGGGAAGAAGGAGCAAAATGAAGGATGGGCACAAAAAAAACTCTTATAGCCAATCGGGGTTTAAAATCTATTTTTCCATTGCAGAAACTAGCAGACGAGGAGGATCCAGTGTTTCCAGTGCTTGAAGAAGAGGGAATGTCGGCCATTGTTTAGTAGTCAATAAGTAGCTGTTTTGAATGGAAGTTTAAAAATAAAGTATGAAGTAAAGTGAAGGAAGAAGAAAAAGACAAAAAAGGTGCCTGGCTGGGCGGTTTTGTCTTTATTTCAAATCGAGTCCCAGCTCAAAGAGTCCCCAGCCAAAAAAAAGTCCTTACCATCATCATCAATACCATCCCAAATAAGCACAATCTTTATTGAGTATCATCTAATCTAACAAACTAATGCTGCATGTCGATAGTATGATCGTTATCATCGTCATCATCACGATATCGGTTCGGTTTCTTCATTTCCAAAGTACCGGTAGCTACACGCTGCTGTTGTTTCGGATCATGGGTGATCCAAAGGCAAGTGCGGGACTTTAAAGTGTCCTCGACTTTGGCGATAGTATCAGGATCTAAGGCGGAGGTAGGCTCTAAACCCAGGCCAACCAAGAAAGAAGTGATTAGCGCTTGTTTGATTTTTCGTATATGCTTTTACCATCCAATAACAAGACATCAGGGTTCAAGGCCAAAGCAATAGCCAGGGAGCATCGTTGCATTTCTCCCCCCGACAGATTACTCCATGTTTCGCCAAACTGATCTTCTGAGATCCCCCACTGCTGAGCGATTTCCACGGGGTTTCCGTGGTCGGTACGGTTCTTTTGACTGGCGAATGATTGGATCTTGTGGAAGAGATCGTTAGGTGTGCCAGGATGATCGACGGGGGTTTGAGGGACATACATCACCTTAGTGCGCCAGAGTGGTACATTGTTGCCGACGGTTTCATCGCCCAACTTGCATTCGCCCTTTTCAAAAGGAATTAGATACGCCAGACATTTCAAAAGGGTTGTTTTCCTATGCAAAACGGGGTCAGTATGAAAGGAAGATTCCTGCATTGTGCAAAAGCTTACCCAACTCCGCTAGCACCTTGGATCACCAAGCGATCTCCTTTTCTAAGCTTGATTTCAATGTGTTCGAAGAGGCGTTGACCATTCGGTAATTTGAAACAGATATCATGGGCAGAAAAGTAGTGAGATGACATTGGATTACGGAAAAATAAGGAGAAAGAGAAGAGAAAGAATTGGAATCTAGTCTTTCTTTTATTGTGGGCCATGACGTGCGTGTGTGGAAGGCGAGGAGGGGAAAACTTTAAACCCCCGCTCTTTTTCATTTCTCCTCTCTTTTCCTCTCTTCTTTTTTTTCCTCTGTTCTCTCACTCTCTCATACTTAAGCTTTGGTAAGTACGATCCTTCCACTCTTCATTGTCAGCATCATCACCGGTATCCTTAGGCCCTGACTTTCCCCTCCTTCTTGTCTCCATAGTCCATCATGGCCGCTCCTACCAACAAACGGAAGGGAGGTGGCAATCCAACCGCAAGTCGCCCAAACCCTGTCCAGGAAGTCATTGTTATTGACGATTCACCACCACCACCTTCTTCGTCTTATCACCACCATCGTCCACTCAACACTCCCCCTTCTTCTTATGGGAGCATCATGACTGATCTCCCTCCAGCACTATCCACTCGGTCGAAGCGGGCTCTTTTACGCACGCCTTCCATCCAACGCAAACACCGCATGTTGCCCCATTCGCCTGGCACTACGCCTACCACCAAGAAAAAGAAGAGAAAGGTGGTGACCCAAGGTAAATAAGGAAACACAAAACCGCATGGGTCTGACTTTTATTGGTGTGCGCTAGTACGACCTGCCACGGTGGATGACAAGAACGGCCATTTTATCTTTAAGCCCAACGGGAACCTCACTGAACGATGCAAGTGAACAACACTAACATACTAAACGGAAGCTTTTTGTCACTAACTCTTTCTGTATTACAGACAAAATGATGCGTACTCTCGGTCAAGGCACGTTTGGTAAAGTAATCGAATGTTTTGATCGGGTGAAGCGTGGAAGATGTGCCATCAAAGTCATCCGGTCGATCAAAAGATATCGTGATGCCAGTACACTGGAGATGCGTGTCTTACAGACTCTTCGAAAGCATGATCCATCGAATCTCTAGTAAGTATATATATATATACACTGCCTAAACGTCTTAATCTTTACATTTTATACATGTCTATATAGTCAATGTATCCATCTTGACGACTGGTTTGAACATGAACATCATATCTGTATGGTGTTTGAACTACTCGGCCAATCTGTCTTTGACTTTTTAAAGTCCCATCACTTTAAGCCGTTCTCCCTCTGTCAAATCCAACACTTTGCCATCCAACTCTTCACCAGTATTGAATGTAAGTGACATCTCTTCCTTCCCATGCAATCTAATCCTCTTCATTCATAGTCTTGCATCGTCTGAAATTGGTCCATACCGATCTGAAACCTGAAAATGTCCTCTTGATCAATCGGTCTGAAAAGGTAAAGGCACAACACACTACGCTCGTCCTCGCTCATCTCTTTCTCTGTCTCTTCCAAGCCTGTTACCACAGAAGATCTACATAACACCGAAATACGATTGATTGACTTTGGATCAGCAACATTTGAAAAGGAATTCCATTCTGCTGTGGTTTCCACTCGCCATTACCGTGCCCCTGAAATCATCCTTGGTAACAAATTGACAATTCCTATCTTTCTTGATCATCTGACTTCAACTCTTTCCTTAGCTACAGGTTGGTCCTATCCTTGCGATATCTGGTCTATCGGATGCATGTTGATTGAATTCTTCACCGGCGAACCTCTCTTCCAAACCCACGACAACCTTGAACATCTCGCCATGATGCAAATTGTTCTTGGCAAGATTCCCCATACCATGATTTGCAAATCCAAGTAAACACCCAAAAGAAAGGAAAAGTGTCCCTGGAGCACTCATCATTTCTCTTTACCATAGGCTTAACGGACAAACCTATTTCAAAAAAGATCATCTCTTATACCCCGCTCCTGAAACAAAGCCAGAAAACATAAAATACGTCAATACCCTGCGTCCCTTATATGTAAGTGCTTTCTTGTCCACCACCTCCATGTCTGTCTTACTCATTCCCTTTATGATTTTCAGAAAATCATCCCCACGTCGCTGTCCAAAGGTCATGTCCTCTTTTTGGATCTCCTGGAAAGGATCCTTGTGTATGATCCACGGACACGTATCTCTGCCAGTGAAGCACTGCAACACCCCTTCCTACACCATACCTTCTAGTCCATATTACCCATGTTATTAGCTTTCTTATAAATTAAGTGATGTTTTACCTCGCATTAAAAATAAACCTTTGTATACAACCCTACCTGTCAGATCCCTCGATCAATATCGTCCAATAAGAATCATGCCCTGAATCCCACGCCTGATTCTAGCTTCTCTTTTTTAGACTCCGCCTCGGCGCAACCTTTTGCACTTGAAAATACGGCTCTTTGTATCTTCTCTCAATTTAGACACTTACCCCCTTTCCTTTTGAACAAACCATGTCTTTCTTTGTCCCAGGATCCAATCTCTTGAGTTCTTTATAGGTTGTAGCACAACCATGTCTTTTGCTTATCTGTCGTAGCTTTTTTAGCTTCTCAACCAGAGGATGCGCGAGACACATAGAGATCATTTACAGTAGTAACGTCCTCAAAGTAATGAGTGAGCTTTTACCTAACTAGTAGCCCCTTTATTGTGTAGTCGGTTTTTTTTGTTCTCCCTGACACAATGGTGGATCTAAGACAGAGAGTGAGAATGAGATGGACTACCCCCCATGAAAAAGGGAAGTGACCGATTGGAGTGGTACATACGACAAAAAGTGAACTTATCCAAGTAAACCAGACGTTCTTGATATCATGCAATAGATACGAAGCACGTCCATATTGTTGCCAAATTTAAACGCAGGTTGTCTATTCAGTTCGGGAAAAAAAAAAGACACACAAATTTTTTTCCAAAGGGATGGCTCAATTCTCTTTTTTGTAAAGAATGATTTATTTCTCAGGGCTGAGATTGACAACCGGCCTTCAAACTTAACAAGAATATGGACGTGCTTTGTACCTATTGCATGATACCTAGAAACATGCATTTGGATGTCGAATGGGTCCATGAACGCAACAATAAGTCGTGAAAGAGCGACCGATTGGAGTGGTACGTACGAAAAAAGTGAGCTCACCCAAGTAAACCAAGCGTTTTTGGTATCATGCAATAGATACGAAGCTTTTCCAAGTCCTTGTCAAATTTGAACCCAGGTTGTCCATTCAGTTTGGGAGAAAAAAGAGACACAAAACCTTTTTCAAAGGGATGGCTCAACGCCTATTTTAAAGTTCCGACTTTTTTTGGACCTGCCCCCCATGAAAAAGGCCACTTTTCTTTGAACATGTATATTCTTGTAAACAAAATGGGCAAGCCTACTCCAAATTTTACATGAAGAGAGGTGTAATTCCTGTCTAACGAATGATATCAAATTTGGTTGGAGTTTCTCAGACCAATCACGGACTTTGGCGGTGCTCCTAACAGTCGTTCTTTTGAGACTTTGTGTAGTGTTCACCAACGAATTCAGCATCAAAAGTGAATTGTTCTTGATGGAAGCCACTAGATATTTGTTTCATCCTGGTTTATGTGAAATTTGAAGGTAGGTTTTCTATCTTGGTTTTGAGCAACTTACGAAACCATTGGAGTTCAAAATCGATGAGTTTTCAAAAAAGTCAAAATTTCAAAAAGAAAAAAAAATCCCCTCCCTCCCCAACCTACAAAGGGGACACTTTGCTCACATAGTGAGTGCCCGCATAAAGCAATATTCCGCATAGATCCACAGTAAACAGCCTCCCAGGGCTCGTCCCTCCCACCTACCCAACCAGGAACCTGGATTTCATGCATGAATGGCGGAGTTTGTACCATCGAAAGAGCGGGCAACAACAACAAAAAAAAAAGAGAGAATGCCCCTTTATAGCCCACAGTTCTACAAGTTCCCTTGTCATTGGCCCAATTACCCTCAGAATCATCTTTCTCCCCCCCCCTCCCCCCAAAAAAAGCCCCACCCAAAGCTGTTCATTGTACAAGATCATAGCCTGGGCCAGATCCACTGTCTATGAAGGGTTTGTATTCATACCATGCACACATTTTTTCAAGTGTATCACATAACTGTCATTTTATTCGACATGCTTCTATAAAAAAGTCTACAAGGGAGGGGAGGGGTCATAAGTATGTATATTATAAACTACAGTTTTCACATAAGGCATAAAAGGGGTCGGAGTTCTAATCTGCATAAAAGGGAGGGGAGGTACATTACTACTTTTTCTTCAAAAAGTCAAATTTGCCTTTGCCATGATGTTTTGCCAACTTCAAATCATTTGAGGGTGGTGGCGGCGGTGCAGCAGAGGGTTCATTTGGATCCTGTCGATAGTAATTGAATTCCACACCGACAAGAGTTCGACAGAATTCATGGATCATGGATTTGATGAGTTCATGGCGACGTTTGGACGTTTGTGAGACACTCATAAACACCGGGGCATCCGTCAATGGATTGGTGTAAATCATGGCGTGTTCACGTTCAATGTATCCCAGCAAAACATTCACAGCGGCAAACCGAATTTCGTCGGGGTAATGGGTCGTCAATTCACCTACAATGCGTGGGGGGGGGAGAGAGATGAATGAGCTGTTCTTTCCAAAGAAGAGTGACACACATAACTTACCACAGTTAGTCACCATTTTTTGATAGGTATCGGTCATGAGGAACCGCATATAACTTGATTCTAGAAGAGAATAGACGGATCGTTTGGCTGGTTCGAAGCACTTTTCCACATCCTTTTGTTCCAAGGTTTCCGTTACTGTGCGCCGTACCTTGTCGTCCAGGTTCACCTCGAAATGGCTGTTGCGGGTCAAATAAGTGTTGTAAATGTGCTGGGCTGTTGCCAATTGTTGTACTCGGGATACGTATTGAAACGTCTCGTATTGTTCCAGTTCAATAAAAAAAAACTAGTAGAGCAAATAAAAGGGTGTGTTGAGTTTTTTCGATCCGATTTTCCTACATGCAAAAGTTAGACTTACGAGATTTTCATGGCTGTATTCGCCCAACAGGTGATATAAAAAGTAACACAATGGGACCTTGGACTGTAATAGCGCCTTGAGACCTTCTTTTTTGATCTCCCGCACACAGATATCATGAGGAATGAATTCACCGAAAAAGTGGTCGAGTTTTCTTGATGAGCGAGTTGTTTTGATCCTGTAGAGGGTATGGACATCAAAGTTGGGTGGTGGCACGCCGTTGGTGGTGATGATACTGGAAATCGAGGATGAGCGAGGACGAGTTGGAGGGTAGTGCTGTGAGTCGAGAGAGGTGGTGCTACTGCTTGTACTGCCGTCAGGGTGGTGGTGGGTGGGTGTGGAATGAGACAACGAGATGAATGATGTTGACGAAGGTGGCGGTTGAAGACCGCTAGAAGTGGCAATGCTGGCTGCATTCATCATGGACATGCGTTGTTGGCGCTGCTCCTCTTGGCTGGTGGTGATCATACTTGTCGAGCATGAAGTGGTGGGCTGAGGCGGTAAAGGGTTGTTATTATCAAAGAATGCGGTTGTTGTTTCGGATAAAAGCGCCGGTGTCAGACCGGCGCCAAGAAGACTGCTGGGACGCGAACTGCTTGCCGACGATGTTTCATGGATTATCGATCCTCGTCTAGATTTACTGATCGATTTGGGCGTGCGCGGTGACAAAATGTCGTCGTTGGGTGTTGCTGATGGGGTCGCTCCGCTGAGATTGATATGAGAAGGTCGTCGCCGAGTGGTGGTACTGCTGGTACGATCTATCTGCATCAAGTCGAAAGAGAAGGTCAATGGTTGGAAGGGTGGGAAAGAAGGGGAAGAGAGAGAAAGAAAGTGAGAAAAAAGAAGAAGAGAAAATATAACCGCTCACAGCACCAATGATCGATTAGGCCCAGCGAGATTGATAAAGTTCACACTCCGCTCCAATCAGCGTGAGGATCCATTAACCGGATTTTTTTTCTTTCTTGTTCTTTAGCTCCATTGTTCATTCATTTCATTACTTTTCATTAAGCCATTGATACCCAGATAATGAGTTCTTTTAATACATCTATAGTGCATGTCGTCATTTCACTCACTTGACTGCAAAAAAGGCGCCAAGTTGGAAAATCTATTCAGGGACGGAGTCATGGCAAACACGTGGTAAGTTGCATTACCGGCAAAAAATGCGGTTCTTTCACTACTTGATTTAGCCTATGCTCGTTTCTTTTCCTGCTGATAAAGACGAGCTGACGGGGTTTCGGAGATGCCGTCCCAGTCCGCCGTAGTTCCCCCTCCCCCTTTTCTCTTTCTCATGCCTATAGGAGGAGTCATGAGACGGAGAGTTACGGGAATCGCACCTTTGTTTGAAGATGAGTAAGATGAATGAATACAAAAGACACTCAAGGTTTCTATCTAGTGATTATCTCTATCACTCTATAAATAGACAGGCTCTTTTATTACCCCACATTTCAAGACAGGTTTGGAAATGTGGCGGCGTTTAAAATTCCGGGAATCTTAAATCGCTTCATTCTCCTTTTTTTATTTCCTATGTACAACAAGTTAATCTAAACGGCTGACTTGCCATTGAGTTCATACTCTTCGATGACTTCCCCGCCACCAGCTACACAAACATCTTTTTTATCACGCATAATGTTATCTTCCGCCACATCAGTGTCATCATTCTTGCCATGGCACACGTAAAACAAGATTGCACATACAAACATGGATGCACTGATCCCAGCGTACATCCATTGTAACTTTGGATCGACAGCGACGGAAACCAGGGCGAAACCCAAAATGGCACCAATACAGTTTGTGAAGAGGAAGAGCGACATGACCAGGGATTTCATCTTCTCAGGAGCCTTTTTGAATGCGTACTCGAGACCAGTAACGGAGGCAAAGATTTCCGAGATGGCAATCAGGACGTAGGATGGGACAACGACAGCAGCAGTCAGGTCATTCTTGCCATGGCCGGTGGGATGGTCGTAATAGGGTGGGCGTGTATAGATCATGTGTTGCATACCGGCTGTATAGGCCATGGCGAGAGAGGCAAAGACGAAGCCACAGGTGATGCGGGACATGGGTCGCATGGGGAATCCCAATCGTCGAAGTCCGGGGTAGATCAGGCGATCCTAAAAAAGGGGTAAATGGGATTTATTTTCAAACTCCGATATTTGACCCTCCCCCCTCTACTTACCATGACTGGAATACAGATAACAAGTGTCATTGGGTTGATGTTTTGCATGATATCGTTGGGTACCGCGCCCGTTTGTGTGGTGGCAACCATAGATACCAAATTGTTTGTCATTTGAGAGTAGCATAGCCAATAAAGCGGGAACCAACAAAACACCACACAGGCCCTGAATGTCCGCCGCAATTCATCGACAAACACATCGTCCCAGCTCACCTTTTCGTCTTTTTCTTGCATCATGGACGGTTTGCATTTCTCCAGACTTCCATGCTTGATGGCCATACGCATGACAGTCGCCACTTCAAAAAAGACACTTCCTCTTGGCGGGGTTTGAACGTACCATCCTTTTCCCACGATAACGAGCACGATCCCCGGAATAAACACACAGGTCGGCAATAGGAAAGCCGCCCAGAACCCGACGTTCTTTTCGATGATGGGTGTGGAGACGGCAGCAAGTGAGCCACAGTTGATGCCCCAGTAAAACATGTTGAAGAGTTTTTGATAGGTTGCTTGGGGACTGACGATCACACGATCGCCGTTCTTCAGGGTGCGAACGTAGGGTTTGCTGTGCTGGTACTGTTCGGCCACGAGGGGGGACACGTTGGATTTGATGCCACCCGTACCAAACCCAATGATGATCAGGGCAACGACAAAGCCCGGGAAGGCAGCACCGTTTTCAATGGCGGCAGGGACGGAGGAGCAGGTCAGGATGAGTAGCCCGACAAGGTAAATGCATGCAAACACAAGGATCGTCTTGTATTTCCCAAGGTACTTGTCGGCAATGATCGCACTACCATACGAAAAATATCAGTGGGATGAACAAGAGCTGCCTTGGTTTTGTTTTACCCAAGGATAGGTGTGCAATAGCACCAAAAGTTGAAGAACGTTGTCAGAGCCGTAGCGGTTTGCTGACCTTTTCCAAGGGCTCCAGGTACAGCGGCGGGATCTTTTTTTTTTTTTTGACAGGTCGGTTACACAAGGTGAAAAAAAGCAAATTAGAGTTGTTCAGCAAGCGTCAACCTATGATAGACTTACATGATGGGGGAGGAGGTTGTTGGATGTAGTTTTGGAAAGGACCACTCAGGCCATAAAAAGTGAAGCGTTCGCAAAACTCGATTAGGATGATCAGAAAGGCTGAGGTAGGGATTTTATCTGCCACTTCACGCAAGTTTTTCCAATCTTCAGCAGTAGGTTCGATGATTTGGTCCGGTAAGTCGGAGACCTGCACTGCCATCCCATTCTCTTTTAGTTTCTCGTCCTCCATGTTATGTTTGTTGACAAAAAGAAGAAGAGAAAGAAAAAAAAGAAAGGGCTTGTACCTAAAATAATGTAAAACCTGGGATTCGGCGGGGTTTTCTTCTTTTTTCTTGATCCGCCATCATACCATTGACTTCCAAATGTTCCATGGTAGTCACCTCATGCATAGTTTTCAAGGCAACAGCCCTTTAATAACCACTTTTGCTCATACATATATACATTGAAAAAGGTTGTCTATAAGGGAGTGAGATGACGGGGAAGGGGGGGAGGGCTATGCTAAGCAAATGGGTACATTGACAATTGGTGGACAGCGGCGCTTAGATCCAAGTTTTTCTTTTTCATTCGCCGTCGACCACAAGAGCTCACGTGTTATCTATATCGATGCCTGTTCCTGCCACTCTAAAGGCACCATCACCACGAGTATGCTGATGGCTTCCTTTGACCTTAAAGTTGTCAACAGTTAAGAGATATACTAGTATCTTCCACTCCCTCTATGGTTCAACAACGGGTTACCTACCCGATTACCCTTTTCAATCACCTACCAATGTATTAAAGGGTCCTTTCTGCTCTGATTGGTTTATCGTTTTCCTGGATCACCCCTACCTTGTTGACCATAACGGGCGAAAAACATACAAAAAAAAAAAGTTGAGTTTCAAACCCTTCTTCTCTTCCTGATTTTCTATTTGATATGATTCAGCTTACCAAGGTGATTTGATCGGAAGAGGTCCAAAAGAGGGGCCCGATGGAGCGCAGTGCTCACATGCATGAAGATCCATTAGATAGACAAGGAAGGATATGTTGTTGGTGCTCTTTGAATTCCCCGACATGGTGAAAGAAGGGGCCAACTAAAGAAGGGGAAGGCGGGACACTTTCCAACTTTGTGTTTGGTGAATCGCTAGCAAAAATCATGGCCCCCCTCCTCACTATCCACGCCAGCCAATCATTCAAACTCCACCAGGCTCAACAGCCGGACATGAGATATTTGCAGTGAGAGGAAAAGTTGGCGGGCTTGGCATGCTATAAGTCTCTTGAAACCGGGTTACTTTAATTTTTCGTTGATAATGGCGGAGATTAAAAAGCTCAGGTCAGTGATAATGCAGAGATGAGGATTCCGTGCAACTTACCATCACCAGCCAGAGCTACTCCATTACCCCTCCTTCTCTGGGAAGGTGAACACCCATCCTCTAATTCCAAGGGGTGGGATGATTAAAAAGTACTTTGCAGCTAAATAGCTATTCGGTTGAGGGTATGTGATAAAAAGGAGGGGAAGAAAAATAGACGATGAATGGCGAGGTTTGAAAATAAAAAAAATTGAACTGGTTGAAAATGTGAACTTTTGACCTTCATTTTTTTTAAAAGAGTTGCTTATTTCTCAGAACCTGGATGGAGAATCCACCGTCAGATTTCACAAGAAACACAATGCAGTGCATATCTATGGACTGATACCCAGAAACAACCCCTTTCATGTCGTATGCATCCGTGAAAGCTACAGGTTGCCCCCAAAAAGCGACCAATTGGAGTGGTATCAAAAATGGCACGTCATCCAAGGAAATTAGGCTTTCTTGGTATCAGTCGATAGATAAAGAGCACTTCTGAGTCTATGTCAAATTTGAAGTTGTGTTAACCATCCCGTTCACAAGAAAAATGGGCTCCAAAATAGTAAGACTTTTTTCCGGGGAATGCTACAGACAGAACCACGAGACAGGACCAATCTGTGTATGCTGAATTTTGCGGACAATAAGGACTGATATGGCGGGGGACTCTCTGAGTCGCGGGCATAGCTGGGACTCAATTCGAAATGAAGATAAAAACCGCTCCGCCAGGCACGGGAATGGTCTTACTCTTCTCCTGGTATCAGGTCCAGCAAAAAGACAATACTAATTGCGGCTCATCAGCTCGTATGGCGGGTAACGTGTGTGCGGACGTGAATCAAATACGACACCAAGGTCGATGGAACAGCACAATGATTAAACGGCGCATATCCCACCAAACTTCCAAGAGAATTAGTGCAATCAATCGCAGGCTTCCCCACATATGGCCGATTCGTTTATATTGCACGTACCGCCCTTAACCCACCCACCAGCCTCTGCAAGAAGTTGTTCCCGGCGATCGGCGAATGACATGACCGACTGGCGGCAAAAGGACTCAGTCCTGGCGATCCTATTCAACCTACCATCGCTGAAAATGCATTTGTACGGGTGATCATGATGTTCAGGAAGACTTTTATACGAGACTCGGTGCTCATGATGGAACTCCACCCCTGCTATCCCATTTGGCAACATTCAATCTTCTCTGATCCAGCCTATTTGTCATCCAAAAGTCAAGTCCACATCATAGCATGAGAATGTAGTAGCATGCTCGCTCTGATATGGTAGGGATATGCTGCAAATTGAAGCTCAGGAACACGAACCTTCCCACACACTCCTCCAACAATGTGCGCCTGTGCACTCTAGATTTCAAACCCCGATTGGCTATAAGATTATTTGTTTGCCCGTCCTATTACTTTGCTGGGGTGGTGTAGTGGTAAAGACTGCACCTGGGGTCGTGAAGACCGTGGGTTCGAATCCCACAACCCCACCCGCCACGACTTACCTCGTCAGCTCCTCCAAGGTTTACTGTTTAAGGTTTAACGCCGTCTGATTCTTCTTCACCCTGATTGGTTTGTTCGGTTGGTGCCCCAACGCACTCTTTCCTGGCCCCCTCCACCTGACACCTTCCCCTCACCGCCTTCAGCCCGTCTTGATAATCTTACATGCTTCCTACACTCAGGTTTTCCTCTCTCTCACTCTCTCAGATCCCGGGCGTAGCAGAATTGATCCAATGATCACAGTGCTTCCAGGTCCATTTAAGCCCCGCTTAATAAAAAACTTTCGTCTTAGACTATTACTTTGCTCCTTCTTCCCCTCGTCGTTACTTTTTTGCCTCCATCATCATTCTCTTTACTCCACGACGTCAAACGAACGAGCGAACGAGCAAACAAACGAACGAACGGTAACTCTTCACTTCTCACGTCACGTTCATCTTTTGCTTACCACTACTAACTTTTTGCCTTTTGCATCGTTCCTCTTTCTTTTGACACTAGATCGGCTACGACGATGACGACGGCAATAGGGACGACGACGATGCTAATGACGACTCCACCACTGCTTTATGTCGCCCAAAAAGGCTCTTTTTGAAATTTTCAATTGTAAAAAACATGGAGAAACCCTCGCAATTTTTTTTAGGTGCACTCCCATTCCATTGTAGAATCTCGTAGTCCAAGTTACTAATGAAAGTATACCAATTCTTTGCCCACACCCTTCCGCTACTATCACTGATACTTTTACACAGCTTGGCCTTTTTTATACACCTCATTTGCCTACTTTTTACAGCATTTTAGTCACTCCCATTACAATAGATTGTTGCCATTAGACATTAGCTTAACTACGACTCCAAACATAGCCTGTACCATAGCCCCTTAGACCTATCCCATCAATAAAGCCTACTTGAATCATCCTACAAAAGACGTTTCTTAAATCCATAACCATGACAATACCATGTACATTATAAAGACCAAACTACAGGTGAGAGGCTCATCATTGACAATTCCTAAAACACCATTGGTTAACTAGTTGTAATGAATCTAATGACAAGTACATGATCGTAAGGTCTATCTTCGCATACATACAAAGTTTAATTGGTACAATACGATTAATGGGCTATGGTACAGACTATGTTTGGAGGCCGGAATTAAGCTAATGTGTAAATGGTGACGGGTTGTAATGAGAATGGCTAAGCTACTGTAAAAATCAAGCAAATGGAGGCGGACAAAGACGGCCAAGCTGTGTAAAAGTATCAAAGATAGTAGCGGAAGAGTATGGGCAAAGAATTGATACACTTTTATTAGTAACTTGGAATACTAGATTCTACAATGGAATGGGAGTGCACCTAAAAAAAAATTGCGAGGGTTTCCCCATGTTTTTTACATTTAAAAATTTTAAAAGTGCCTTTTTGAGCGACATGAAGCAG
>LT552383.1:192703-202979 GCA_900079185.1 Absidia glauca
GGTAGCAAACATAGTGCAAAGGCAACAAATAGACTGCAAGGCTAAAAATAGAGAGATCCTTCGCAAAGTGTTATTCCGACTACACACTTTATGCAAAAGAATTTTATTGGTCACACAAGATGAAGCGTTGACACGGTGCTTCAGCCTCGGCGGAGTTTTAAATAGTCTCGAGATCAAGTTTACTTGCTGATCCATGCCTGTTTGTCTTTGCAGATGACCTTTTCAGTCAGTACTTTTGTATGCTAAGCAAGTATGTGCCCTTGTGTTTAAAAATAAGCATTGTTTATGCTACACACGGCTCTCATCTCAAAGAAAAAGAAAAAAGGTATAAAAGGGACATGGATGTGGGAAAAAGAGAGTGTATTTCCATCATCACACCATGACCAAGTCCTATTTTTACCTCGCTTTTATAAACTTCCTGTTCTTTTCACTAGCAAAAGCAGCAGTGGTCTCAAAGCGTCAAGTCAGCGCTGCGGATGCGGTGTACCAGTACAACCCACTACGTGAAAACCCAGATTACTGCATTGGTAAGGAAGATCTCGGGTTTCAAACGCCGCTCATGCTCTTCTTTTTTTTTCGTTTCAAGGCTTTCAGATCACTTACCCAACCTACCCAGGGCAAGTGTTCGAAGCGCAATCATTGCAACAAGTCTCATGGCATGTGGACAGAGATATTCCTCATTCTCCAGATGTTATCTATCGGATTCGAATTTTAAATAGCACACAACATAACCAGTTCATTATAGGGGAAAACTTGCGTGAGTCGACAGGATGAGCCCTTGTCGGAGTTTAGCCGCCAACCTTGATCTCACGCTTCTTTCTATTGATCTAGCACTATACACCAAGGGTGATACTGGAGAATCCACATTCCATCTTAAGGTCAATGACGTTACTGGTCTGTATCATTATCGTATCATGGTCAATTACCCCGTAAGTAGCGACGAGCATGCATACATACTGAGTGGAAGACTAAGATATGGCTTTTGAACATAGGGAACCACTATACACTGTGTCTATGAATCTATTCCATTCATGATCCTCCAAAACCCTGATGAAAAGTATCACTCAGGTGGTCAGTGATTGTCATACAATAGCCCAAATCAGGATGGATCCCCGGCGACGAGGCTTCTCTCTTGGCGCTGCCTGTCGGCGTTTGAAATTAGCTCGAATTCAATAAAGGTCCCCATTTCACTTTCTTTTTTCTTTCTCTTCTTTTTCTTTATCCCATCTCTCCAGCATGAACTTTAAAGATCTTCAATACTCTATTGGTAGACTGACGACAGATGTGCGCAGTCATATGGCTCGTAACAACCCTCTCCAAAAGCAAGATACAAAGGCCTTGTCCATGTGGATCTTTAACGAAAGGAACAACTTGGCGACAATGCGGACCTTGGCTTATCAACAGTCTGAAACAATCAAGGTCTTCCAGCAATGGACCAAGGAAGAGCTTTTGAATGACAAGGACGATAACGGCCGTGATATCGAAGTAAGTACAATGTCATTGGCAATACCTCATCTCAATGACTCGTTTCCCTTGTAGGACATTGGTGACAAACTGGTCAAGCTCTTGGAGAAGCAGACGGAAATCGAACAACAATATGCAGGTAAGATCGGTCGGATAGCATAGGATAACATAGAGAACACAATGATCTAATGAACCTTGTTTTCTTTTGCCATTAGCGAAATATCAACAATACCGTCATGCCATCAAATCCATCCGCGACCGTGAAGACCGACTTTCCGACATTCGTGAGAAGAAGCGTACGTTATCCAGCCGCATCACCAACCTCACCAAGACCAGCCCCAAATCACCCAAACTCCGTGAACTCGAAAAGGAGCTTGGCTCGTTGGATCGCGACACACACGACACCGAACTGGAAATGGGGGACTTCAAACGCTTTGCCCTGAAAGAAGCCTTCTACCTACGATTCAACGCCATGAACGAATATGCAGAAAAGACGGCGATGATTGCTGGCTTTGGAAAATACATTGTGGATCTTTTGGATATTGCCCCATCGGAATCGAAACGCAGGACTTATGATAAAGGGATCGAGGCCGCCATGATCTTTGCCGACGCCATCAATGCAGTGGAAGCCTGGCAACCACAAGAAGGTGACGAACGACCTACCATTGCTGCTAATACAAGTAAACACCAAGGCACCGATGCAACTCGTGAGGATGATGACACTGACACCACCGAGAAAGGAAAGCAGCCCCTGACAACAACATCTTCTTCACCACCCTCCCAACAAGAAGAAGCCGACGATAATAATACCCCTTCGCCTAAAGCGACAACCCCGCCTCGACTTCCACCAAGATCTCCGGTACCTTCTCATCATGAACAACCAACCACTCCTGCCACTGGCGATCACAAATCTCTCCAACGCCAAGACACTCAAGAAGACCTCGATCAACTGGATTTGTACGACGCCCCTCCACCAGCCTACCAGCCTAGCCCGATCAATCATCATGAACAACCTAATCAACACGATCAGCCTACTTCTGTCGGCTACCAGAAACCGGAACAGCCCACTCGAGTTACTCTACACGATCAACCCGTCCCAGCCAACAAAGAGGAAGAGCCTACTCCTGTCGGTCTACAAGACCAACCCGCACCTGCCAAGCAAGAAGAACAGCCTTCTCGAGTCACTCTACACGATCAGCCCGCACCTGTCACTCTACAAGATCAGCCCGCACCTGTCAAGCAAGACGATCAGCCTGCACCTGCCACTCTACAAGATCAGCCCGCCCCTGCCAAGCAAGACGAACAGCCTACTCCAGTCACTCCGCTACAAGATCAACCCATCCCTGTCAAGCAAGAGGAACAGCAGCAGCAAAAAGAAGACGAAGAAACCAACTCACCTCGCAATTCGATCGAGCCAGTAGCAGCATCTGTGCCTCAACCATCCATTCCCGATATCCAGGAACCTGCCAGTCCATCACTACCGCCTGCGCCCTCTTTCACCCATGCTCGGCCCATCACACACGAAGACAAGGAAGAGATCGACGACGGCGGCTTCGAGTCGCCCTACCAAAGCCACAACACCATCAGCACACCTTCCACGCCACAATACCAGCAATCGCCCTTACCCATGCATCAACACCAGCCTTCCCCTGCTGTTTCTTATCAACAGCCACATAGCAACTCCACCATGAGCTGGACCGTCCCGTATGGCGGCGTCGAGCCCCAATACCACCATGGCCAATACCAGCAACTGTACGACCAACTGACAGAACGACAACAACAGCGACCTGTGCAACGCCCTTACTCTGAATTCCAGCAACAATATGTGCGCCCCGACGTCGGCGGATTCCGCGTGCCCACGCCAACGGTGCCTCTGTCGGCCGAAGACGAAAAACGACGCTTGGCCGAACGCTATGCCATGGAGGAAACTCAAGCCCGCAAGGCCTCTCTCCAGACCTTACAACAAAAGCCCGATCCCAAGAAATCCGTCATCCTTCCCGAAGGCGAACACCATGGATACAAGCCAAGTCCCCGAAAATAGTCTCTAGCTTGATATAGTATAGTGATGCTTTTTTAGTCAGTACAATAGGTAATCTTTCTCTCTTTTTATAAAATGTATATGTTTTATGTATGCTGTACAAGATGAATGGGACGAATGATCTTTTTTTGGGAGGTTTAAAGGGAGGAGGACGAATGCAGGTTGACGACAACGTGCATCCACTCATGATGATGTGTAGAAAAGTGAAGTGTGATGTATTTGAAGACAAAGGAGCCATACATTCGGACCAAGAGCCGTTCGGAGCATATGGGACAGGTTTGGTAGGTGTATTTTTTAGCAGGGCTACAAGGAGGTGTCTTGGTATGGTTGATCATCCTCTTCAAGGGGGGGTTGTGAGGAAGAAACTGAGGGAGGGCTTTCTTTTTCTCTGTCTGTCTCTTTTTATATAAATCTACAAGTTTCAAATGGGCCCATGCGTGCGTGGTCCATACCGAGGAGCTTCCCCTCATGCACGTTGATGAGTTTGGGGACCGAGCTTGATGCCGTCAAGAGAGAAGGAGATAAAAATATAGTTCTGAGAAAATTTACAAAGCCTTCTTCTTGCCGTCATTGCAGATCATAAAAAGTGTCATGTTAGAAGATTCCATCCTTATACTTTAGAGGGATGCATAATGACTAAAAAAGGGGTATTCAAACGCCGCTTGTGGCTCTTGCCCGCTTGACTTTTGTACACACTGACGCTCTTTTCAAGTCCATGAATGCATAAATCTCGCTGTTTGACTTACTTGCTTTTTGAATACGATATATACAATTTCTATGTATCCCCTCCCTCTGTTGGGGAAAAATAAGCAGTTGGCAAAAAAGTGTAGGTCGAGACTGTTCAAACTCCGCTATTTGAAAAAGGGCGGCCCATGAAAAAAAAAGTGCCTCTTTTCTTTGGAACAATGAATTTCCTTTTAAGCAAGATGATCAACCTAGTATCAAATTTAGAGTGAAGGAAGGTGTGCTTCCTGCCTATCGAAACATACCAAGGATGTTGGGGTTTTTTCTGGGATGAATTACTGCCAGCGACCCATCAGTCGCTGTTTGACCGCTTTATGCAGCGTTCAGGGCTCGCACACAGAATAGCAGTACCTCGTTCTTGGTCTTTTTCGATAGATATGAGTTGTACCTTGCTCCATGTAAAATTTGAAGGTGGATTGTCTATCTTGGTTTTGAGAAAGAGAGCAACTTTTACAAAAAAAAAGTGGAGTCCAAAACCATAGAGAAAAAAAAAGCCAAATTTTCAACATTGGTGCTCATACAGAAGAGCAAAATCATGCATACGATTTCATGTATGTTTTATTGATCGACTGAGACTATTTTAAAGCTAAATGTTCTAGTGAGGGAGGGGATCGTATTGGCCATGTTCATGGAATGTAGTGAACGACAAAGGGAGTGGAGAGATGGCCAGCATCGATGGGCAAAGGACCGGCCCTCATTTTAAGAGCAAAAGTCATGGGAACAATTTCAAGTAGGTTTTACTGAATGAATGAGACTATGGTAATGTTCAAGTGAGGGGAGACAAGTACATGGCTTGCCATGGAAAGACTAATCTAGTGCAATGACCAAGGGAAAGGAGAGTTTACAAGCATTAATGGGCAATGGACAATCGCTTTTTATAAAAAAAGTCCAAGGGTTAGTTGTTCTAATCCAACCAGATGTCCATCCAGTACTGCTGCCAGGGAGCCCTTATCCGTTGCCATCCTGTTGAATCTGCCAAGTAAAAAACAGTAATGAGGGAAAATGTTAATGTTAGTCATGGCAAGACAAAGATGGACTAGTTGGTGAGAAGGAGGGAGTTACCGTGCGTTCGTCATGTATGGTCATTGTGTAGAGGGAGAGTCGTTTGTGGTACGGTGATAATGGCGATTGAAAAATAAAAAGTGATGAAGGAGCAAAGAAGAAGCAAAGGAAGGGGCATAGGCGAGAAATTGATTCTTGTAGTCATATCGGAGTTGTAAATCATTGTCCCTGCAAGATCGGCGGTACAGGGTGGTATGCTTTAAAAATGTTTCTAGGCTGGGGCAGTACATCTCCAAATACTTCTAGGATTGTCTCCAATCTCTGTTTAGTCTGAGCCATGATACAAGATTAAAACACAAATCGTTCTCTCTATTTGTCACAGGATAAAACAACACATCAAACATCAAAGGAATGGCATTTATTCAAAAAAGTCTGTAGAGGGTGTCTAAACTAGGGCAGCAGTAGGAGGTGGACCATCAAGCGGTGCTTCGTCTTGTTCTTTAGAGATTTGTCGATTCAGAATAACAAAGCCGGCCAAGATAAAGATACTTCCTAGGACGGTAGTCAGGGGCAGGGGAATACCAGTGATAGCCATATCGGTTACGGCCACGACGGGGATGGTCAGGAGCACACCAACGGCAGCAAACACAGGGTTGACAAGGGCAATCACACACATCATGCTGGCATTGTATATCACGCTCATGGATCCGATAGCCATGATCATGCCAAAGGTGTTTCGATCAGGAAGTTCAAATGTTTCCAACCCGGTGTAATGGAGAATGGGCAACGGGATCCACAGTACCAAGAGCGTCATTGCACCAATTCCGCCCGTCACCATGTTGGCAAAAAGGACAGAAGGACGAGGCGGGGTGGCATACTTTTTGTAAAAGACCTAGGCCCCAACAAACAAGATGAGTGACAAGAAGAAAAAAAAAAAAAAAAAAGAGAGAGAAAGAGTTACCTCGTAAAAGCCATAGGTGAGAGCAGCTACTACGGCGACACCAAGTCCTAGGAAGGAAGAGAAGGAAGGAGCATCGTCCAGCTGGTTGACATCATTTGTGGGGTTATCGTCGTCCTCCTGACTAAAAGCCATGATCACTACGCCAAGCACAGACAGCCCGACGGCCAGGAATTTCTCGAGTCGTACAGGGTCACCGAGCATAAAGATCGAGAAGATGTAAGCCCAGAAACAGCCGGTGTTAAAGACCACCGTCAGTGTCGACATGCTGATAAGATTGACGCTGACATACCAAAGGTAGGCGGGGATGGTGAAGAGGATGGACAACAGGAGGCCGGTGCGTAGCATAAATGACGTGTGGTGGCGCTGGTTGCCCTGGACCCGGTCCTCGAGTTCAAAAACAGACTGCACAAGCTGTTTCCGGCAAAAGTCGATGGTGTCCTTCAAATGTTGCTTCCAGCTCGTCTTTTCTTGTTGTTGGAGTGAGAACCACCGGGTATTAATACATTCAACAAGGAACTGGAGGGGTATCATAAAGATGTAACAGGCATGGCCAATGTATCTACAACACAAATAAACATCATTACTGTCATGTTTCAGGAGTGGAGTTTCACTGTGCTTACAAGATAAAATAGGGCTTTTGGTAGTTCGAAGTCTTTTGTACGTATTGTGCCAATTCTGTTTGCAAAACAAAAGAGATAATACAAATGATAAGCATTATAGCCGCAACAAACGACGTTGAATGTTTCCGCACCTTTATAACAGAGTTGGCTGTGTCGTCCAAAGGCACCGATCGATATGTGGGTGAAGAAGATGGCATGGAGTGTTGAAAAGAATGAATGTAAAAGAGGAAAGAGAGAGAAAAAGAAACTTTTTGCCCACTTGTTTTAATGAGCCGATTCGGAGTTTCAAATGTGGGGCGTCCCTAAAGATCAAAAGAGATGGACAGGCACTCAATGTAGATCATATGACCACACTGAATCAAAATCACATTCTATCATCAGATACACGCACAGTACATATAGTGAATTGCTTTTTATTTAAAGAAGATGATCTACAAGGGGGTACACCATGCAACTAAAAGACGAATCTAGTAGAAGAAACCGAGGATCTTGCCACCAGCGTGCTTGCGACGAGCTTCTTCGTGGTCCATGATACCAGCAGAGGTGGTCAAGACGAGGTGACCGAATTGACGAGAAGGCAACAAGTTTTGGGTCCACTTTTCGAGGTCAGCAATCTTGATGTTGAAGCGGGGAGAGATAACACCACACTTGTTCAAACGACCGGTCAATTGGATGACGATCTTGCCGGAACGATGGTCATCGATTTCTTCGAATTCACCAATGTAACCTATAGTAGATATAAAAGCCTGTCAGTCAAAAGTAGTTCCCCTTAACAACATTTCCTTTTTGATAATCATCTCTTGTAGTTAAGACTCAACATCGGGCTCTCTTATATCATGGAAGAGTTTTCTTCACAAATGTATTAGTGGTACACTTGCTTGGAAAGAATAGTAGATATAAGAGATGTGATGATGGAGTCAAAAACCTTTGATCTACCGAAGTTCTAAAAGCGCTGTGATGTAGAGTAGTGCATCGCAACACCAGTTATACCCGGATCCCCCCCCCCCACACACACAAAAGGAAGATCAAAACGAGACTTACCGTGCTTTTGCATAACGCACAAGAACTTGACAATGACCTTGGAGGAAGGGCGGACGAGAACTTGTCTCTTACCACGACGTTCAGCGTTGTTGATGTTGTTCAAGCAGTCGTTCAAGACGGAAACTCTCATGTTGTCTACAATCAAAAAGGAGATAAACAGTCAGTAACCAAAACGTAATGGGTATGGATGGATGGATGATAGGATGGATGGATGGATGGATGGATGGATGCATCTTTTAAAAGTACGTACCTGATGTGTTGAGTTATGAAAAAAGAAGGAAAGAAAAAAAGAGCATGACAGACCGATGAAGCCTTTTAAGCCCACAAAAAAATAGTTAAAACACCGATTACAGCTCCGCCTCTTCCGGCGCCGCTTCACAAGCCAATGTATCTTTAGGGAACTATGCAACCATTATGGGTACACTTTGCTTTTTGAAGGGAACTATGCAGCCATTATGGGTACCTATAGCATCCTCCAGTTGGAAACCCCGAGAGGCCCTAAGCAAATGGGCAAAAAAAAGAATTGTACATGGAATGACTTATTTCTCAGAACTGAGATAGACAACCCAATTTCAAATTTTACAAGGATATGGACGTGCTTTGTATCTTTGGCATGATACCAAGAAACATGCCTTTGGATGTCGAATGCGACCATGAACGCTACAATAAGCCTAAAAAAGCGACCGATTGGAGCCGTACGTACCAAAAAAAAGTGAACTCATCCAAGGAAAACCAGGTGTTCTTGGTATCATGCAATATATACGAAGCACATCTATAACCTTGCCAAATTTGAACGCAGGTTGTCCATTTAGTTTGGCAAAAAAAAGAGACACAAAACTTTTTTACAGAAGGATGACTCAACCCTTTCTTTTTTGGAAAGAAAGACTTGTATCTCAGAACTGAGATAGAGAACCTGCCTTCAAATTTGACAAGGATATGGACGTGCCTCTTGTGTAACACCTAGAAACATGCATTTTGATGTCGAAAGGGTCCATGAATGCTACGATAAGCCTTAGAAAAGCGACCGATTGGAGTGGTACGTACCACTTGCAGACAATTTCATAGATTGGGTAGATTGGCGGATGCGGGACATGAGATCATTGTCTATACTTGACCAGGATGATATGGCTTGCTTGGAGCTGGAGAGCAATTGGATTATATTTGTAGTAGGATAAGCTTGTCAAAGGAAGATATAACAAGGCACCAGAGGAAGTGGATCGGATGTAAGAATGTGTCTGCTGCCAATTGACAACAGTCGGGTGTATGAAACCAATGTTGAGTGGAAACTGAACCACATCTAGAGAGCAGTTCAGTCATTTTTTTTAATATCTTCGTCTATAAACACCCCGTTCTTCAGGTACCATTCTTTTTGGGCGTTCAGTTCTGTCCACAAGCCTATTTGAGATTCCGACCATTTTGGACCTGCCCATATGGACATGCCCCTAGAATTCGGGGGAATGCTACAGACAGAACCATCCGGACAGAACCAACCTGCGTATCCTGAATTTTGCTGACAATAAGGACTAACATGGCGGGGGACTCTCTGAGTCCCTGAGTTGAGTCCCGGTCATAGCTGGGACTCGATTTCAAATAGAGATAAAACCGCCCCTGCCCACACACTCCTCCAACAAGGTGTGCCATGTGTGCCTATGCACTTTAGATTTCAAAACCCCGATCGGCTATAAGACTTTTTTTCTGCCCGTCCTTTATTTCGCTCCTTCTTCCCCTCGTCATTACTTTTTTGCCTCCACATTGTCATTCTCTTTTTTCCACGACGACAAAGCAACGAACGAACGAGCGAACAAACGAACGAACGAACGAACGGTAATTCTTCCCTTCTCACGTCATGTTCATCTTTTGCTTACCATTACTAACTTTTTGCCTTTTGCATCGTTCCTCTTTCTTTTGACACTAGATCGGCTACGACGATGACGACGGCAATAGGGACGACGACGATGCTAATGGCGACTCCACCACTGCTTCATGTTGCCCAAAAAGGCTCTTTTTGAAATTTTCTAATGTAAAAAACATGGGAAACCCTCGCAAATTTTTTTTTAGGTGCACTCCCATTCCATTGTAGAATCTCGTAGCCCAAGTTACTGATAAAAGTGTACCAATTCTTTGCTCATACCCTTCCGCTACTATCTTTGATACTTTTACACAGCTTGGCCATCTTTGTCCGCCTCCATTTGCTTGATTTTTACAGTAGCTTAGCCATTCTCATTACAACCCGTCGTCAATTATTCATTAGCTTAACTCCGGCCCCAAACATAGTCTGTACCATAGCCCAGTAATCCTATTGTGCCAATAAAACTTTGTATGTATGCGAAGATAGACCTTACGATCATGTACATGTCATTAGATTCATTACAACTAGTAAACCAATGGTGTTTTAGGAGTTGTCAA
>LT552383.1:218244-230590 GCA_900079185.1 Absidia glauca
CCATAAGGTCTATCTTCGCATACATACAAAGTTTTATTGGTACAATAGGATTAATGGGCGATGGTATAGACTATGATTGAGGCCGGAGTTAAGCTAATGTGTAAATGGCGACGGGTTGTAATGAGAATGACTAAGCTACTGTAAAAATCAAGCAAATGGAGGCGGACAAAGACGGCCAAGCTGTGTAAAAGTATCAAAGATAGTAGCGGAAGGGTATGGACAAAGAATTGGCATACTTTTATTAGTAGCTTGGACTACGAGATTCTACAATGGAATGGGAGTGCACCTAAAAAAAATTTGCGAGGGTTTCCCCATGTTTTTTACTTTTGAAAATTTTAAAAAGAGCCTTTTCGAGCGACATGAAGCAGTGGTGGAGTCGTCATTAGCATCGTCGTCGTCCCTATTGCCGTCGTCATCGTCGTAGCCGATCTAGTGTCGAAAGAAAGAGGAACGATGCAAAAGGCAAAAAGTTAGTAATGGTAAGCAAAGATGAGCATGACGTAAGAAGGGAAGAGTTACCGTTCGTTCGTTCGTTCGTTCGTTCGTTTGTCGTCGTGGAAAAGAGAGAATGACAACGTGGAGGCAAAAAAAGTAATGACGAGGGGAAGAAGGAGCAAAATAATAGGACGGGCAAAAAAAAGTTCTTGTAGTGAAATCGGGGTTTGAAATATAGAGTGCATAGGCCCACATTGTTGGTGAAGTGTGTGGGCAGGGGCAGTTTTATCTTCATTTCAAGTTGAGTCCCATCTATGACAAGAACTGAAGCCAGGGACTCAGAGAGTCCCCCGCCATGTAAGTCCTTATTGTCAGCAAAATTTAGGATACGTAGGTTGGTTCTGTCCGGATGGTTCTGTCGTCTAACTTTTTGGAACTCATTTTTCTTGTGAACGGGATGGACAGCCCAACTTCAAATTTGACATCGGCTCAGAAGTGCGTTTTATCTATCGACTGATACCAAGATAGCCTGATTTCCTTGGATGACTTTTCATTTTTGATACCACTCCATTTGGTCGCTTTTTGGGGGCTTCTCGGAGGGCTCACGGCCGCATACAACAAAAAAGTGCTTTTTTCTGGGTATCAGTCGTTAGATATGCATTGCATCATGTTGCCTGTAAAATTGGACGGTAGGTTGTCCATTCAGTTCGAGAAACAAAACTCTTTCCAAAGGGATGGCTCAAACTTTTCTTTTGTAAAGAATGATTTATTTCTCAGAACTAAGATGGACAACCTGCGTTCATATTTGACAAGGATATGGTCCATGTGTTCATATGGACCACGGTCGGAGCTGGAACCCCGATGGACAAATCCTCTAAACAGCGGGGTTTGACTAGCTGCATAAAGAAGACACCCCTGAGTATAGAACAACTAAAGGGGGGTTCAATTGCCATGTTTATTACAAAGTCAACGAGGGAAGTGGGTATAGAAAAAGTAAAAGGGGGCCTATATCAAGAATGCAAGCAGGGGGATTTATGAGCCCCCTTGCTATTACTGAGGTAGGGAATAAGAAGAGAAGAAGAATACAATGAAATAAGCAAAGAGGTATAAAAGTTATGACTTGGCACCGAATCCAGTGGATCGAGTTCGTTTCTTGTGATGGAGAGGATTGGACGGATCATTGCCCAGGCTCAGGGCACACTCTTTGTTGATAGAGTAGTGGCGTTGCAGAGCGTCGGCACGACCATACCCACGACGACAATAAAGGCACCGGTGCGGTGTTTCCCCAGTATGGATCCGGACATGACGTTTCAAATCGTGGCGGCGTACAAACGTCTTGAGACAACAGTCACATGCATAGATCCGTTCGGCTGTATGTGTGACCTGATGAGAGCTCAGGTTATACTTTCGACCAAACACTTTAGTGCAGCCTTCAAATGGACATCGGAAATCACCTTTGGCTGCCGCCCGCCGCGGGGATCGTGTCGGCGTTTGATCTTGTTGGGTGAGCGGGTCCTCCATCAAAAGGTAATCGTTTAAAAGAGGAGATGACGACGACAAGGACGACGATGACGACAAGGGCGAGGTGGGGGCGATGGATGGGACGAGCATTGTATCCGGCGTCGTTAGATAATAATCATCCATGATGTTGGTGTTGCCAGTGAGGGAATACCCAGTGTACTGCTGATTTGGCCCAGCCAAAAAAGACGGGGAATCATCATAAAACAGCGAGGCATCAAAGGTGGGATAGCAACAGAATGGCTGCGGTTCAGTGAATGCAGGAACAAACGGGGCGGGGGTTGAATAGTACTCGGGAACTTGTTGCGTTGTCAGGGCATTGTCATGATGCTGCTTATTAGGGTAAACTTGAAAGCTGGAGTACATGAAAAGTAGAGGGTAGTGAAGGAAAAGTGAAAGTAAAAGACAAGAACCTTCTATTTTTGCCGTCTTTTTATAAAAGCTGGCGGGCCACTCGTTGTCCTTTTTTGAGACAGAGGCGTCGGATGCCGAGAATGGAAATCGGTGTAACGGGTTTTAAAAAAGTGAGTTACGCTCTTTGTTGAACACAAACCGCTGAATCCATATACTCGGTTGAATAAAGACAAAGGAGAGATAAAAAAAGATTCCACTAGGCTAAGCAGGTGACAATGCGCAAAACACAAACACACAGCCTTTTTCTCATTCCCTCTTTCCTTGGAGAACCCGAGTAATCGCATACAAAAGGGGAATGATAGGTCATTGTTTTTTCTACTGGGCGAATGGATCATTTTTAAGGAGTGGGTGGGATTATGTTGGTGATCCACCCATTGGAATCTGGCGGGGTCTGAAATCTGGAGTTGCAAATCTCGGCGGGAGTATGAAATAGGTCCGCACAGCCAAAAAAGATGAAACAAATAAGCTATCCTCGGGTGCCCATCAATACCATACTCGAGAGTTTATTTCAGCTTTTGATGTTTTTGATTATAAAAGGGTTGATGTTGGAGACTTTGGACTATTTCTCCAACCAACAAGACTGGGGTTGAAAATGACTAGTGTGAGGACAATCAAGAGAAGAAGGGTCAACAGTAAGGCCAATGCGTTCCGAGAACGCTTTCTCCACTGGTAGTCAGCTTTGGTCATCTTTTCCGATCGTTTCATGTATAAAGCACCGGCGATCCACAAGGGAGGGAGGAAAAAGCCAAAGAAAAAGTATAGAAAAGAGGGACGGTATCGCTTGTAAATGGGTGGTCTTTCTTGTTCGACTCTTTCCTCCTCTTCTGAGGATGATGAGAATTTCCGTTTCTTCTCTTGTTCTTGTCGGATGAGAAGCTGAGTGGTGAAGTAAGGCAGTTCGGATTCCTCTTTGAGCTGCTCCACTTTGGTCCGAAAGAACTGAAAAGGGTGGTATCTTTGACTTTGTCCCACGCTCCGTTGCCACCAGGATTTCGAAAAAGAATCTTTTTGTGCCACAGTTGTTGCTGTTGTGCTCCTCTTATCGTCATCATCGTTACAGTCGTCTTCTTTCTCTGGTTCTTCGTCAGCTTCCCTGGCTTTATTTGAGACTCCGCCATTCATGCAAGTCGTATACCGCCCAGGGCCCTGATGGATGCTGTTGAGCAAATCGAGTCGCTCCTTCAATACTAGATCCTTATCAGCCTGTTTCATGTGAATCAGTTGTAACTCATCGAGGGACTGAGATGGGCATGGAAGGATCGAAACTTGATTTGGCTGATCCAGTACGGGACGAATGATGTCTTGCATACAGGGCAACGTTGGGCTGGAAGTAGCGGAGTTTGAAAACACTGACATGGATTCGTAGTCGTCGATGGGTAAAGATAGTGAGGTATGGTGATTATGATGCTTTAGACTTGATGGTAGCTCCTTTTCTTCCAAGACTACAGGTAAAGTGGCTGCAGATGACGCAAGTTGGAGTAGAGAAGCTGAACGATGCTGTAGCGGGTTCTTTTGTTGCTGGAGGATAAGCGACGCTTGGCGTTCCAACCCTTTTTCTCGGACAACCATTGGATCCTCATATTTCGTTGTTTTGGTGAATGTGTAATGAGGGTCAAATAGAGTTTCCCATCTTTTTTCGGGTTGAGACCCAGAAATGTGGCCATTGGGGTAATTGTTCCTGGTTTTCTTCGGTATAAAGTCATCCGATGACACTGATCTTAGCTTCTGCGCTGATTCCTCCATGATGCGTTGTCGCTTTATGATGAAAAGGAGCAAAGAAGTGAAAAGGGAAAAACATCAACATAGGAATCAGATAAACTTGGAATTCATGCAAATTGATTTGGCGGCGGAAAATTTTCTACCGATCAGTTTATTTCCGAAAGTCAAGATCATTATGCATTACTGCGTTCGATCATCTATCGCCATCCCTTATCTAGCCTTCCAAACAAGAGTTACACAAGTCTGATAACAAAATACAAAAGTTTATTGGGTAAAATGCGCATCGCAAACATGATAACTATCCTTTAACACATATACAGACTACATTTAGAACACAAGAGCAGCACCCTTGGTCTTCTTGTCACCACCCAATTCGAAGTGCTTGCAACGCTTGATAGGAAGTTGCATCTTGTACTTGCACTTGGTACATTCCAAACGAAGCACGATCTTCTTGGTAGTCTTGGCCTATTGTTGTTCGTTCAAAAAGAAATCGATCCGGTCAGTTGGATGCCCAAAATTGTGGAGAGAGACAGGGGCTTACCTTTTTGTGGAACACAGGCTTGGTTTGACCACCATAACCAGATTGCTTGCGGTCGTAACGTCTCTTACCTTGGGCAAAAAGAGAAGCCTTACCAGCCTTGTATTGGGTCACCTTGTGGGGAGTGTGCTTACGGCACTTGAGACCCTTGCAGTAGGTGTTTCGCGTCTTGGGAATGTTAACCTATTCAAACAAATGATCTACATGTTAATCACTGTGTCGCTTCCGTCGTATTTTGTCGCTATCCATCCATCCATCCATCCATCCACCCATCCATCCATCCAGTGCCGTTTGTCCATCGTCATCCATCCTTGTCGGTCTATTCTCTTTGTAAAGGAAAAAGGCTTTTACCATGTCGATAACCGTCAATCAGCAGGAAAAGAAGAGGAAGGAAGAGAATGAAAGGGCATCCCCACACTTTACCGAAATTCATGCATTCAACTCCGACAATTGCCCCTGGATTTTTCGTTCTTCTCCCTTCATAAAAGCGACTTTTATGCACATTTGATGCCGTTGATTGTGATGGACTTTGCGATTGCTGTAGTTTACTATTCACTGTACCGAAACAATCTTGATTGTAGCTTAATCATCACCTCGGAAGAAGCAAATAGAGAAGAGGGGGGTACGATTATTTAAACTCCGACTTCCTTTTAGATCACTAAATTTACTTTCTATCTTGACCCACTATCTCGGATTTCTCTGAATCTTATACCTAGTAGAGATAACATCATGTTTATGAATAGAAACCAGAGGTATATGAATCTTGATTACAATAGAAGCCGGCTACATTGTCAAGAATAGTTGCATTCGAGCGGAGTTCCATCTCCGAACGAGTGTGGCCTGGGCAAGTTTCAACCAACCATCCCCCAGCTCTTTTCTTAATACCCGTACACAGAGATGAAACTCAGCAATGAAAGGCAGGCACGAGAACGAAAATGGGCTTTTTACCGAATCAAGGATGAGGTTTGAGAAAATAGCTTCTCACATGACGACGGTTCCCTGGGTTTATCTTTCCAAACCAGTCAAACATAGTTTCAAGTATAATGAGTATACGCTCAAGCATTCTATGTCTTTTGTGCAATGTCATCATGTTATGAGTCTGGGGAACCCTCTGTTTTCAAGACAGTGTGGGAAATTGTAGGGATCATTTCAAATCCCGAGAAAGTAAAAAGAGGGAAAAGGAAATTGAAGACCCAAGGAAACGATTGGTCAGGAAGTAATGGGATCTTTGGCTAAAAGGGGATGATTCGTGGGACAGGGTTTATTATACACTATCAAAAAGTTTTTTGTTCGAGATAAACAGGCTAGGTGGGCAGATAGGTGGAGAGTAGATAGCCCTTTGATGTAACATGGAATCCTCGATTGAATTGAGAAGTAAATGCCTATTTTAGATTGATCGAAATGAGCGAACTATCAAAAAAGGCCACATGAGATACTCAATTGTGCGCAATTCAACCCGCCCATTGATACCCGGGGCGGAGTTTGAAATTCAACTACAAATTGACATTCTCTCGAGCTCTCTTTTCTTTTTTTTTCTCATCTCTCTCTCTTTCTCTTCCCTCTATTCTTTTTCTCTTTAATTATGGACGGAACAAAAAGGTCATCGATTCATTCCTCGGATGAAAAAGCCACCGGCTACCCAGAAGAAGAAAAGCACACCTCCAATGTCTACTATGAAGGGGAAGAAACTGTGGAATCCATCGACAAGAAAAGCTATGACCGACATTTGGACACAACAAACGAACTCTCTGGCGCAGACGTGGTGGAATACAACTATGACATTCAGAAAACTGACGATCAAGACGATGAAGACAAGCCCAGCTGGTTCAGCAAAATCTACCAAAGATTTAGAAAGTTTTTCTTGTAAGTACAGACATGTGAAACTTGATCATTTACTGACCTACACCCGCCTTTTTTTTCTGCTCTAGAATTGCAATGTGGCTGATCTTCACTGGATTCCTCTCTGCAGCCTTTGCTTTACAGGTACCAAAGGGGTACAACCAGGAGAACCTCATCCTTGGTCTCATCTATGCCTGGCACACCATCTATGTCTTCTTTTGCTTTGTCCCAACAACGGTCGTTACCAAACCATGGATGTTTTTGGTCCGCACAGCTTATGCTCCCATCCGCGGATTCAGCAGTACAACTCGATCCCTGATGTATGGCGCCCTGGTGGTCACTGCCATCGTCGTCACTGTATTCTCTCTCCCGGAAACTGAACAATCAAGTCGTGTCCAGCGCCTTATTGCCTTTGTCGGTATGATATTCTTTGTCATCAGCTCTTTTGCCTCATCAACGGTAAGCGGGGGATGCGATCTACATGTTTAAGAAAAATCGGGGGCCCCTTCTTGGTTGGAGTTGTGTGATTCAAACTCCGATTCACACGCTCATCAAGAAAAAAAAAATCGCAAGGTAACTTAACTTTCTCTTTCCTCTTTATTAAACTTTTGTAGAACCATCGTGCCGTCAATTGGAATACCGTATGTGGGGCTCTTCTTCTTCAATTCCTTTTGGCTTTGTTTGTATTCCGCTCATCGGCCGGCCATGACATCTTTAACTGGATTAGCAACTTTGCCAAAGGTTACCTTGGGAAAGCTTCGGAAGGTGCAGCATTCTTGGTAGGTGCAGATATTGTCGCCAAGGGATTCTTCGCCATCAGTGTGTTTCCTGCTGTCATCTTTTTTGCTGCCACTGTCCAAATCCTCTACTACATTGGTGCACTACAATGGATCCTTGCCAAGAGTGCTCCTCTCTTTGTGGGCTTGCTCGATATCTCCGGGTGTGAAGCCATTGTCGCTGTTGCCTCGGTAAGTCCACATTGTCGAACAAAGTCGGGACTATGTTTTACTTATTCTACTTTTTTATTGCTAGCCTTTCTTGGGTCAGTCAGAAAATGTCTTGTTGATCAAACCTTTCTTGGCCCATTTGACCGATGCCGAAATCCATCAAGTCATGACTTCTGGCTTCTCTACTATTTCTGGCTCTGTTCTTTATGGTTACCTTGCAATGGGTAAGTCGAAATAACTCTGGTAATGACGGATACTTAATGTGTACCTATTTAGGTGTTGATGGTACTGCATTGATTTCGTCCTGTGTAATGTCAATTCCCTGCAGCATTGCAATCTCCAAGCTCCGGTAAGCAGTAAACAAGTACAATAAAAAAATGGCTTTCAAATGTACTCACGCTGATGTTATGCTGTCATAGGTATCCTGAAGTTGAAGAGCCTCTCACCAAAGGCAAGGTCCGTGTCCCCAAATCTGAAGAAAAGCTAGAAGGCATCGTCCATGCAGCAGGTGTGGGTGCTGCCACTGGTATCCAAATCGTCCTCCTGATCGCTGCCAATTTGATCGCTCTCTTGGCCCTTCTCTATGCTGTGAATGCTGGTTTAACGTGGATCGGCAACTTTATCACAATCCAAAACCTCACCCTCCAACTGATCACTGGCTACATTCTCGTCCCTGTCGCCTGGTTAATTGGTGCCGATAACAAAGATCTCGTCAATGTAGGCCAGCTGATCGCCACAAAGCTCTGGGCAAATGAATTCGTGGCCTATCAAGATATGATGGCTATTGTCAAACAAGGCGGTCTCAGCCAACGATCTATCTCCGTGACAACTTACGCCTTGTGTGGATTCTCAAACCTGGGCAGTATTGGTAAGTAAGAAAGAAAACATGGCAAAAGACGAAGAAGAACGGTTTCACAAACGGTTTCTTTAGGTATGCAAGTGGGTGTGTTGACAGCCTTGGCCCCCAAGAAAGCTCGAAAGATCGCCAATCTTGCCGTCTCTGCAATGATCTGTGGCGCTATCAGTACCTTTGTCAGTGCTTCTATAGCTGGCATGCTGTTTTAATGTCATTCTTCTCCTTCCCTTTATAGTCTTCATAGTATAGTCCTGAAAGTGATCGCCTTTTTGCATTGTGTATGTATAGTGTATTCCCCCCTCCCTTCTTCTTTTAGTACCTCGTAATAGTTAATAAACCTTCAATCAATCCTCTCTCCAACAACCCATTCATATAGACACCCCTTCATCGGTTGATTTCAGCTCCCACTGGATTTCAAACTCCGTTTTGGCTGCGAAGGTTCGCTTTTCCGGTAATCCTTTTTCCTTGCGTCTTCTTTGCTTCTTCATCACTGTTTTTCTTTCCTTCGACATTAGCACCGCACCACGAACGACTCGCCCTCTGTACAACGACCTTGATTGACGAACGGAGGGTAACTCTCTCCCTCTCTCCATCTTGTTTATCTTTGGCTTCCCAGGACCAATATTTGCCTTTTGCATCATTGCTTCTTTTTTTCATAGTAGTTTAACAGAATGGCAACGGATATCGGCTCTCTGACATCAGGACTGGATGGAAATGTGGTTAGATTAGGGATTGGGCGCAAGGGATCGTAGATTGTCTAGACATTGCACTGTTGAAGAACATTATCTCTTGGGCAATACACGTTGGATACTACTACTGACACAACTGAAAAGCACTTCCCTCCTTCATTCTCTTGGTCATGACACTAGGTTAGCCATTCCATGTCCTATTCGTAGCCTCCTACCCCTCGCATAGCTTAAACATAGTCTCACTCACTCAATAAAACTTACTTGAAACCATCTCCATGACTATCGTCTCAATTCCTAGGACCAAACTTCAGCGAAGAACCCGCTGCAGGCTTGACTTTGGTGTACAATAAGTATTTCACTCCAGGTCAAGTGTATGTATGAGCAGTTACCACTTTTCGAATTGACCACTCTGCACCATGTGTTCCTGGCATCCCCCCTTCAGAAAACCAAAAAGTTGCAAACTTTTTCAAACGCCGTCTTTTGCAAAAAAGGATGGACCCCAATGCTACAGACAGAACCATCCGGACAGAACCAACCTGTGCACCCTGAATTTTGCTGACAATAAGGACTTACATGGCGGGAGACTCTTTGAGTCCCTGACTTCAGTCCCGGTCATAGATGGGACTCAACTTGAAATGAAGATAAAACCGCCCCTGCCCACACACACCTCCAACAATGTGTGCCTATGCACTCTGGATTTCAAACCCCGATTTGACTACAAGAACTTTTTCATGCCCGTCCTTCATTTTTGCTCCTTCTCCCCTCGTCATTACTTTTTTTGCCTCCACATTGTCATTTTCTTTTTTCCACGACGACAAAATAACGAACGAACGAACGAACGAACGAACGGTAACTCTTCCCTTCTCACGTCATGCTCATCTTTGCTTACCATTATTAACTTTTTGCCTTTTCCATCGTTCCTCTTTCTTTTGACACTAGATCGGCTACAACGATGACGACGGCAATAGGGACGACGTCGATGCTAATGACGACTCCACCACTCCTTCATGTCGCTCAAAAAGCTCTTTTAAAATTTTCATATGTAAAAAACATGGGGAAACCCTCGCAATTTTTTTTAGGTGCACTCCCATTCCATTGTAGAATCTCGTAGTCCAAGTTACCAGTAAAAGTGTGCCAATTTATGCCCATACCCTTCCACTACTATCTTTGATACTTTTACAAAGCTTGGCCGTCTTTGTCCGCCTCCATTTGCTTGATTTTTACAGTAGCTTAGTCATTCTCATTACAACTCGTCGCCATTAGCTTAACTCCGGCCTCAAACATAGTCTATACCATAGCCCATTAATCCTATCGTACCAATAAAACCTTGTATGTATGCGCAGTTAGACCTTACGATTATGTACATGTCATTAGATTCACCACAACTAATAAGCCAATGGTGTTTTAAGAGTTGTCAGTGATGAGCCACTCATCTGTAGTTTTGTCTTTATAATGTACATGGTAATGCCCTGGTTGTGGATTTGAGAGACGTCTTTCGTAGGATGATTCAAATAGGTTTTATTGATGGGATAGGGCTAAAGGACTATGGTACAGGCTATGTTTGGGGTCGTAGTTAAGCTAATGTCTAATGGCAACAAGCTATTGTAATGGGAATGACTAAACCGCTGTAAAAAGGAAGCAAATGGAGGTGGACAAAAACGGCCAAGCTGTGTAAAAGTATCAGTGATAGTAGCGGAAGGGTATGGGCATAGAATTGGCATACTTTTATCAGTAACTTGGACTACGAGATTTTACAATGGAATGGGAGTGCACCTAAAAAAAAATTGCGAGGGTTTCCCCATGTTTTTTACATTTTAAAATTTTAAAAAGAGCCTTTTTGGGCGACATGAAGCAGTGGTGGAGTCGTCATTAACATCGTCGTCGTCCCTATTGCCGCCGTCGTCGTCGTAGCCGATCTAGTGTCAAAAGAAAGAGGAACGATGCAAAAGGCAAAAAGTTAGTAATGGTAAGCAAAAGGTGAAAATGACGTGAGAAGAGAGAGTTACCGTTCGTTCGTTCGTTTGCTCGTTCGTTCGTTCGTTCGTTCGTTCGTTCGATGTCGTGGAGTAAAGAGAATGACAATGGAGGCAAAAAAGTAATGACGAGGGAAAGAAGGAGCGAAATAATAGGACGGGCAAAAAAATAATAATCTTATAGCCAATCGGGGTTTGAAATCTAATGTGCATAGGCACACATTGTTGGAGGAGTGTGTGGGCAGGATCGTGTTCCTGAGCTTCAATTTGCAGCATACCTAACAAATCAGAGTGAGCATGCTACTACATTCTCATGCTATGATGTGGACTTGACTTTTGAATGGCAAATGGGCTGGATCAGAGAAGATTGAATGTTGTCAAATAGGATAGCAATGGTGGAGCTCCACCATGAGCACCGAGTCTTGTATAAAAGTCTTTCTGAACACCATGATCACCTGTACAAATGCATTTTCAGCGACGGTAGGTTGAATAGGATCGCCAGGACTGAGTTCTTTCGGCACCAGTCGGTCATGCCATTCGCCGGGAGCAACTACTTGCAGAGGCTGGTAGGTGGTATCAGTCGATAGATAAACACACTTCTGAGCCAATGTCAAATTTGACGTTGGGATGTCCATACCGTTCACAAGAAAATTTAGCTCCAAAAAAAGTGAGACTTTTTTGGACCTGCCCATATGGACATGCCCCTGGAAGTCCCCATTTCCAGTTGCCAAGTTTTGTACCAAGATGCCCTTTTTTCAAAACCGAGATGGATGACCCATCTTCAATTTTCACATGGAGTAAGGTAAAGTGTATTTCTACCAAAAGATATTAAATTTGAACCATACCTGTCTTGTGTGCGTCTCTGAACTCTACAGAGAGTCCCCAAACAGCGACTGGTTGGGTGGCCTCCAAAGCCGGTCATTGATCCACCAAAATCCAACCTCCTTGACATCACTTGGTAGATACGAAGCACTACTGACTTCTTGTAAAAATTGAGCTGAGTTTTGTTATCTCTTTTACGAAAAAATCCATGCTTAACAAAAAGTGACACTTTTCATGGGGGATCATCTGTCCTTTTTTCAAAAGCGGGGTTTAAAAAATTTGGTACCTTTTTTCCTGGAGAAACACATGGTGATTGTGTAGATAAGAGGCAAAATGGTCTCGTCGAGATTCGTTCATCCATACACTTGACAAAGAGTGAAATCCTTCTTGTACACAAAATCCTAGTCGCAACCACAACGGGTCACTTCAATCAAGTTTGGCCCACGGAATCGAGACGGTAGTCATGTAAAAGTGTTCAAGTAAAAAGTTTTATTGGCTGAAAGAGAAACTATGTTCAAGCTATGTCGGGGGAGGTCATGTACATGACTTGGAATGAATAATCTAGTGTCATGGGCCAAGAGAATAAAAAAAAAAAA
>LT552383.1:230818-241191 GCA_900079185.1 Absidia glauca
TAATATACTACGGAATGCCAAAGGAAAGAGCTGATCAGCGGTGCCAAAAAGGGAGCCAGTCGTAGTGTCCAAAGGGAATGAGATGAGAAATAGATTTCTTCAAAGATGTAATGGCTAGACGATCTACATTGTAAAAGTGAGTGCACCCCCCCAAAAAAATTGCAAGGGTTCCCCCCTGTTTTTCGTAATCCCTTGTGTTCGTCGTTCAAGATTGTTGTATAGAGAGCGAGTCGTTCGTGGTGCGGTGTCAATGTCGAAGGAAAGAAAAAAGAGATAAAGAAGCAAAGAAGAAGCAAAAAAAAGGAAATTGAAGACAAAAGGATACTTTTATAATCCCGACCGGAGTTTGACAATCATACAGGCCAAGAGAGAGAAGGAGAGGGGAATAACAGGCGCTTTTATGGAGATCATCATACTATGTAAATAACGAATAAAAGTATACTAATCTATTCAAAATCAAGAGACAATGTGTAGCAGTAGTCGGTTATGTGGCGTTTCTTCTGAATCTCAGTAAAGGAGGCAAAAGATCCACGGGCCCGGCCTTTGCTAGGAATTCGTGCTAAGAAAGAAAGAGAGAGAGAATCAGATAACCCTGTTTCTACCTGCAGTAGTGTTACCTTTAATAGTTCAGCGGCAGTTGCTCTTGATTTCACATCCACACAAAGACACACGGCCAAGAAGCTCTTGAGTTCTCGAGACAGTTTCTCGGGATGTTTCAAAGACGGGGTGCCATTGGTTGCAATGAGGTACAAGGCCTTGAGTGGTTCTTCGTCCAAATAAGGCGGTTCGTTTTCGATCATTTCAATCGCCATAATACCCAGGGACCAAATATCTACCTTTGAGCCGTATTCTTTTTGTTTGACCACTTCAGGCGCCATCTATCCATAAATAAAAAAAAAAAAAGGATGAGACACACTTCTGTGTGTGTTGGTGTTGGTGTTTCTTTTACCCAGTACGGCGTGCCCACCATCGTTGCCCTTTTGTTCTTTTGATCCGTCAGTTTGGCACAGTATCCGAAATCACCTATACAGAGAAAGTATGAGCTCATCAAAAAGTACATGTGGGGAACTTACTGATTTTGACCTGGCCCTGGAAGTTCAGCAGAACATTATCTGACTTGATATCCCGATGAATGATTTTCTGTGAATGAAGATGATGTAATCCTTTTGTCGTCTATACCCCAAACATATAATCAGTTAGAGAGAGAGAGTGTGTGTATGGGATGGGATTAGACTGACTTACCTCCAGGCATACTGTAGCGATCTGATGTTCGGTCATGGTATTGTTTTCAATGACATCCGTTAATGCGCCGCCTTCCATGTACTCCATCACCACCCAAAGATCCCCCCGGACCAGAAACGAATCCAAAAAGTTGACAATGTTGCTATGACGTGATTCTTGCATGACCATAATTTCATTGACGATCAAATCCAACCTCGACTGCTTGGTGAGGTCCATTTGCTTGATGGCTACCTTTGCATTAGCCGTCATGTGCGTTGAGAGATAGACGGATCCGGACGCCCTAATCGCAATACAAATTATCATCAGTCCATCCCTGTTGAATTATGACTTACCCTTGCCCGATGCGTTTGTTGCGTCTGTAGAGTAAGCTAGGATCTCCATTCGATACAACCGAGCCTAATTCAAGCGAGTGAGAGAGTTAATTCATGCAACTATCAAATGTGTTACATCCACTTACGAAGCCTTTCCATGATCTGAGCATTGTTCATTGTGCTGATGCGTTGTTCCTGGCGCTTCGGTGATGCTTTTTTGCCGTTCAAGGACGAGGTGGAAGGGACGGGAGTGGAAGATTGCGGCGCGGGTTGTGGCGGGGAGGCGTTCAACGATGGTTTGCCGTTTGATTTCTTCCGTGTTAGTAGACTGCTGGCGCTATTGTTGTTCGCTGGTTTGTCCTCGGGCTTCTTGTTGTTGTTGCCATCCAGTCTCTTGTAAGTATCCTTCCTTGTAGAGCTGCTGCTGGGTGACATGGTGTTCAACTTTTTCCCAAGAGTGGTGCTGTCGGATACGATAGTCGTAGAAGTGGAGGGCGATGGCTGGTAGTTATGATGGCCAGGCTGCTTTTTCGTCATAGGGGTGGTTGTGGTTGCTACTGCTGCTGCTGTGACAGGATGGCGAGAACTGAGTTCTGTTGCTGAGGATGATGTGGAGATGCCCATGGCTGCAGAAGAAGAAGAGGGGGATGGTCTGTCGTTTCCGTACTTTTGTCGATCCAATTGAGGGACAGGGACGCCAGCTGTTGGAGCGTTCTTTGATCGCAGGTGTTTTTCGTTCTCTGGTGTGACCCGATCGTCCCGCTTCATACTACTACTGTTTGATCGTAAGCTTGCTGATGGCTTGAGCGTGCTGGAGTTGTAGTTCGATTTGGTGGCGTGTCTGTCTTGGCTTCCGCTCGATAAGGTGGGTTGAGGAGTGGGCGGGGTGAGTCCAATGCGTGTGGTTGTGGATGTACTCGTGGATGGATTTCGACTGTGAGCGTTGCCTGTGGAGCCAGAGTACTTGTGCGACTTTTTCGGTAGAACGGCTTGTTCTGTAGGAGACTAGCATATGTAGGTTACTAAGGGCATTCTATGATTTACATACATGAGGATATTACCTTCCCAGATGACGCAAGATCCGTGGTGGTTGCACTTCGTACAGGGGATGGGCCGGTTGTTGGATGTTTTGGCTTTTGTCCAGTAAGCTTTTCCTTGGAAGATGATTTCTGTAAAACCCAGTGATACTGTGAGCAAACCATATGTGTATCCATGTATCCTTTTCCTTACCTTTAACTTTTCACCCTTGAGTGGCGTATCTTTGATAACCTTTGGTAAAGGAGGTCGCGCAGGAGGATCACGGAATTGGCGAGGAGCAGGTGTAGATCGGCTTGGTTTAGGGTGGACAGAGTCTGGGGCGGATGACTTTAGTAGTGGAGGCTTGTCGTGTGGATGGCACCATCCGTCGTCGTCTTTATCGGAATCCTCAGAATCGTAGCCTTGCTTTTCACGTCGGTTTTGTTCAGTATAAAACTCCAGTGCTTCCAGTACAGCTTGTGGGTTCTTGGCAGCGTCTTCAGGGGTAATCTTGGATCCTTTCAACAGTGTATTCCATTGGTCGGGTAAGCCCTATATGTTACATAAACAAAGTGAGTCCACTTTTACATTCAGATCATCCACACTTACAGTGAAGGCACCAGTGATAGGATCAAAGCCAACATGGATCTTGTGTACAAAGTCAGTAGGACCCGAGGCGCCTAGCGGTGATAGCTACAGAAATAGGATAAAGTGGAAAGAATCCAAATATCAACGAAAGACACAATCATTAAATGAAATGCCCACATTCTTCCACCAGTCCTATCCATGATCAACCAAACCAGACCCCTTCCCTTCCATTCACTTACATTATAGATTTCATCCATCCAGGAGTATAGTTCTTCATCGCTTCTACAGGCAATATAGATCTTCTTCTTGGTCGTCTCCAGTTCAAAACAATGCGATTTCAGTTCCGACCGATTGACAGCTTCCACCATTTTCAATGCCACCATAGCTACACATTGTCCCAGGTGCTATCAATCGACTCGGTTAGTCAGGGTCCTGGCCAGCTTGTCAAAAAAAAAAGTCTCCTCTTCTAGTTACCTACTTCACTTCGATGGATCGTTAAGCATTGTTCTCGTAAGACAAGATATCGTTTGGACCAGATCCACGCCCGGAGGCCTTCTTCCTTAACATGTACAAAGCCATCCTTCTTCACCGCGTCCAAAGTCATACTGTCCTACAAGCCATGGTAAACATGCTTAGTTCTAAAGGAGTCATATTTGTCTTTTTTGTTTTACCTTTCTTCCCAGTGATTGTTGGTTGATGAGAGGAGAAGGAGAAGGGGTGAGACTAGTGGTTAGAAGCAATTCAATAAAGAAACGTATAGAGCAGGGTTTTTTAGACTACAAATAAATAAGGAGAGAAGCAAAAAGTAGAATATCAGTCAAAGGGAAATGTTCAAGGAGAAAAAAAGGAGGAAAGAAGGGGAAGGGTTCGTTCTCTTATCGAATGATTGGGTAGCTTTTTTTCGGAGTTTGAGCGGAGTAGCGGCGTTTGAAAATACCCTCCTGCCCAGCATGAACAAAAGGTTGAATAGGACTCATAGTACATAACAGTACAGTACAGTACATCACAGTATGAATCCCGGAGGATTTCAACAGGTGATTCCTCCCCCAAGATATGCATTGCCCTCCAAGTATAGGTAATGCCTTTTTGTTGATCAAAGTACAAAGCCCAGCGGCATCGTCACCAAAAGGACTAGCGGGCGAGAGTGACTCCATCTGTTTGTTCATGGAGACGGAAAGAGATCCCACGTGGACAATGGGTTATATAGAAAGGATCCGTCTTGTCCAAACAAAGTAATAAGAAAGAAGAGTTTGGTTGGTTGGTTGTAAAGGCATCCTGATTGGATGTATTCCTTTCAAGGCGTCTATCTCTGATGCGAGATGCATCATGTATCCATACACACACACACACACACAGATGTCATGTGGTTAAGTAATTTGACTTTTTCAAAAAAGACATACATGGGAGAAATGCTTTCCACTAGATGTATGATTCATTGTTGGGTTGATTTCAAAGCCAGGCATTATAGAACTGAATCAAAAAAGTTGCCCTTTATAGATGACCCGGGCATATTTCGTCAAGGGCAGGTGTCATACATTGATAGAGATGCATAAAAACAACAAACCAAAGAGTCACTTCGATCCGTCTGCTTAGTGGGGATGCTTTAGTGGGGATGCAGGAGGACTTGGCGGGCGATTTCGTTCATAACAAACAAGGACTATGGTCCTCATGTGACGTTAAGGGTACGATGTATCTCTTACCCAAAAGACTTTATCAAATACAAAAGATCTTCATTGTCACACAAACAGGGGAAGGAGTGATGACAGAAACCAACTCCGCCCGTTGCCTGGCAACGCTGGCAAGCATGATCGTCATGTTTAGACTCCGACTTGACATGATGGAGCATAGCAACTAGATTACATCTTGTCTATCCTCCCAACAATCTTGATGAAGCGTGTGTATGTACATTAAGGGAATGGAGTGCAAGCTGTTTTTGTGGCGGTACCTACCTATGCTAAGATGTGTAGGTAACTCAAATCCCAACCTTCCCCCTTTTTTCGACTGCATGATGAACAAACAACCTCAAGTTTGAATCTCGCCATCTAATTGGTTGGTAGGGCGGAGTTGGAAAAGTTGGGTATTTCTTTTCAATGGAAAGCTCCTCTTTTTTATTTACCCTCTTTCTTCTTCTTCCTTTTTCTTCACCATCTCTTAGTTTCTTTACCCTTCTTTCTCTTTTTATCTTTTCTCTTCCTTCTTCTTTACCTTTGATTTGTATTATTACTTTGAATCCCTCTTATCTCTTTGCCGTTTCTTTTTGTTTACCAACCTTTGTTACCTTTGCTGAACCCAAACAAAAGCCCAAACAAAAAAACCACACGACAACCTTTTATACGCCTTCTTCATTATTAAGACTCTTCCCCCCTTTTACTTTATCGTCCCCCCTTCCCCTTTTGAACCTCTTTCCCCCCTTTTATTACTATACTTGATTGATCACTTTTTGACACAATGTCATTAAAAGAGGAATCGCCCACGCCTATTCTCAACTCCACCACCAACACCACCTCTACCAGCACTAACTTTGGAATGATCAAGCCCACCAACGAGAACGAAACGAGTCGACTGGCCATGATTGACGACCTCAAGCTCTTCCTCGCCACTGCTGCCAACAACTGGGACACTACCTCCTCACCTCTCAAACGCTTCCACTTGTCAACCGGTGAATCGATCTCTTGTGTACTCTGGAATGGTCTTTACTTTGTGACCGGCACCGATATCGTTCGATCACTGACCTTCCGCTTCCAGGCCTTCGGACGCCCCATCACCAATGCCAAAAAGTTTGAAGAAGGAATCTTTAGCGATCTGCGTAATCTCAAGCCTGGCATCGATGCTCGATTGGAAGAGCCCAAGTCGGATCTATTGGACATGCTCTACAAAAACAACTGCATCCGGACTCAAAAGAAGCAAAAGGTGTTCTTCTGGTACTCGGTTCCTCATGATCGACTCTTTTTGGATGCCCTGGAGCGTGATCTCAAGCGTGAAAAGATGGGATTGGAACCTACCACCACCGCCGTGGCCGAACCTGCCACCTCAACCTCTCTCGATACTACTCAGGAACTGTTCGATCAACTACGAAAATCCATGTCTATCTCGGCGGCGGCTACAGCTCATGCTTTGGAAGAAGAGGTCAACAATGCCAACTCTTCTTCTTTGGGTAAGCTCTTTTTAAATCCCGATCATGACCTTTTCTCCAACTCACATTTTTTTTTTATTTCAATAGATACCACCATGTCACAAGACCCACCTTCGCCTACCTTGTCTTCCACCATGGATGATCAACATCTTCGTCCGGTGATGATGCCCACGTCTTCGAAAACCACGACCTTCATTGACCCGGGGCTCTCAGAACGTATCCAGACCCGACGATCTCGAGTGAACTCTGTCCCTGCAGACTTTGGACAAGACGGGTACCTCCAGCAACACTTGGTCCAACAGCAGCAAAAACAGCAACGTCAACGGTATCGCATGAGCCATGGATCTTACTTTGCCCCTCCCTCGTCCTTAGCTACTCGACAACACCGCACCGAATCCACGACGTCGTCTCCTCCCTCCGCCAGATTCAACGAACGTCGCCCCTCCTCCTCGTTATCATTCACCTCATCGTCATCCCAGGATACCTTGGTCGACGGGGTACATCAGCTGGATATTGCCAATCGACAACGCAAGCAACCCCGCACGAGTCATCATCATCATCAAGCGAGCCATGCCAACCAACATCATCATCATCATCATCACCATCAGCAGCAGCAGCAGAAACAGCAGCAACATAGATTAAGCAATGGTGGTGTGTTGCCTTCAAAGTCGTTGGATTCAAACACTCTCAAGAAAACCAAGACCATCTTTGGCGCCTTGTCTTTGTTTGATGGCTCGCCTACTTACAAGCAACGACGACGCCGTGCAACCTCGGTCTCCTCCTCGGGCCTTCAGCAATCTCAGCCTCAGCAAAAGCAACCGGTAGGTGGCCCTGATCGAATCCGTCGTCATGCCAACTGTCATCTCCGCACCTCGTCCACCGCCTCTTCTGTGCACTCGGGATCAGCAACCTCGTCCTCGTCATCATCGGCAGCAGCAGTGCCCACCAGTCGCTTGGCAATGGCAGCTATGGCCGCAGGGTTTGGCAATGGTGGAAATCGACCTCAGCAGTACCCTTCCCGATACCAAGGATCATTTATGTTTATGCAGCAGCAGCAGCCCCCTACTGATCTGGTGATGACGCCAAGCTGGTCGGCAATGATGGATACTCCTTTTGGTGGTGGGATGGAAGAAGATGGCTTATCCGCGACATCCTCGCACCCTCTCCTGAACAATCTTTCGTGTGAGTATTGTGGGAAATTCTTCCAATGCTCCACCCTCTTGGATCAACATCGCAAGGCGCACGACTCGATCATTGGTGTGCAACAGGACGACTATATGGTGAAAGACGAGACCGACGACGATACGGACGACCCTCATTATCACTATCATCATCATCAACATCATCATCGATCCACGAGTAGCAGCAGCACTGTTTTCGAAACTCCGCCCAAGGGCCCGCCCCACACGATTCATGCAACCAATCATGACAGCAGCATGTATCAACATTACGGTAAAAACGATGTACTTGGTACCTCCTCCACGACATTACTATCTCGTCCAACAGAGCCAGGTGCATGCATGCTTAGCCCAGTTGAAGATATGGAAATGAAGGATGTGGTCTTGTCTGTCGATACCTACCACCCTTCTTATTCGTCGCCCTTTACATCCCCCGGCCAACACTCAGATCACAACACCACTCCGATTGAAACCGGCTTCTCCACCCACGGCGACTTTATGGTCTCGTATGGCATGTCTCCCAAAGACGAAGTGTCAAGTGCGTCGTCGTCGTCGTCTCCGTCCTCCATCCTGCATTACCAGTCGTATTACGATATGCTCGCCCCTCAACAACAACAACAGGACGGTCCCGTGCTACTCTCGCCATTCAAGCCAGATCTATACTCCTCCTCTAGTCAGGGGCTCTCCGATCTCTTTCCGGCGTCGTCGTCTTACTATCCTCCACTGATGACCTCCTCCTTCTGCACCACCCATCATGACTACACTCCTTTAACAACAACAAATGATATGACCACGGTATTCAATTGAACCACCTCCTTACCCCCTTCCCCCACTTTGTTTATTCCCCATACTTTTTTTTTTTTAGTTTGACCCTTTGTTTGTTTTTCTTTATGCATCTCTCTCTCTCTCTCTCTTTTGTGTATGTCTTTTGCTTGGCGCAATCTCTTCCCTTATAAGCTAGTCCTTTCCTATCTATTTGTTACCCCCCCTTAACTTATGTGTCCCTCTTCAATGCATTGAAACCTTAGTATATATTCATCTCTCTCTCTCTCTTTACACGGCAGTACTCGACTATTTATGAACCCACTTTTTTCTTCTCCCTTCTATACATAAATAAAAACATCAGTGACTACAACTCTTTTTTAAACAAGGTCTTGTGATATGTGGGGGTAACTCGCGGGATGGCTCCGGGAGAGTAGTACAAGGGTTCTTTATTAGGGGGATCAGAGACGCTTTTGCACAATGTAGTGTATGGCAAGGATGAAAAGTACGATGGGGATATAGAGATCGGCATTGCTGCGTTTGTACCATGGCATGGATCGGGCAAAGTCTTCCCGATGGGTGATATGGGGGCCTTGGTGGGTAAAGGCCACTTCTTCAACAAGATCTGCAGCTCGGCGGGGGGCCGCTTGGCTATGGATCTGGATCAGGCTCTGGTACCGGTCAATGCTCTCTTGATACTTTCCGTCTTGATCCACAATCACTTTTTCAACAAGCCCATTTACGGTGGCGAGGTCCATCGTATGGTCCAGCGCCTCAGCGAGGCCGGCATACGAGAGGTGTTTAGCCGTTCCTGAATTCATGCATAAAAAAAAAAAAAATCAATTCAAACCCCGACTTTTTTTTCTCGCTCTCGTTACCTAGCTGATCGCCAAAAAAGGGGAAGAACAGCAACCGTTTCCCGGCATATAGAGCTTCAACCAAAGAGTTTGAGCCGCCATGGGAGACGAAGACCCGAGTGGAGGGATGGAGGAGCACGGCCATTTGCGGCGACCAACGAGTGACTCTGATGCGCTGATCGGTGGGGACAGCATGGCGGCCTGACCACAAAATGCCATCGAGGTTGCCCTTTTCCAACTGGGCCACCAAGGCGGTGGAGAGCAATGCAATATCATGGGCATCAGGCATGGCGTGCTGTCCAAACGCTACATAGGCGACCCTCTTGTGCCGGTTTAAAAACTCCGCAAGCTCAGGGTCGAGGTCGGGGTACGTGCGAGATAAAATCGGACCCACAAGCTCGACCAAAGGCCCCACGGGTCGTGCGGGGTCCAGGCCAAACACCGAGCTCACGATCTTCAACGCATGTTTGGTGCTTTGCTGAAAAGGCGGCAGGTTGGTGGCGCCCGCATTGCGTTTGAGCTCGTTGAGCTTGTCAAATTGCGGCTTGATTTTAGGGAAGATGCGCAGCGGGAGGATGAAATTGTTGTAGAAGCGGAGCAGAAATGATTGGTGCAGCGTGGTAAACTCGCTCATGGACATGGGATTGTTGTTGATATAGCTTGTGGCAGCATCTATAAAAGAGAGACATTGGTGAGCTTTTTCATAGCCAAAGGGTGTGTGTGTACCTGGGAAGACGGCGAGGGTGGAAGTGATGATGAGTGGCTTGTTTTTGACATGGGCCGCATCCCTACAAGGGTCAGACATATGGTCACATATCATCACATCTACCGGGTTGGTTTCAATATACTTGATGGTAGCATCATAGCCTGACACAAAAAAAAAAAAGGGATGAGTGTGTGTGATTTGACAGGGCGGAGTTTACCAGGGCGCCAATTGGGACCGAGCAATTCAAACACCTTTGGGATGATTTGAAGGGGTTCAAGGTGGCTTCCCATATCACGAAAGAGTTGCGAAGCATCCACAGCCTGTTGCCCTGTCGATACCGTATGAATCTTGGGGTAGGCGGCACCAAACCTGACATTTTCCTCCTACGAAATCACATCAGTAAGTCACCCCTCCTTTTTTTTTTTTTGGTGCCTGAGAGCCTTACCAAAGTCAGAAAAGTGACATTATGACCCCGATCAGCGAGTTCGTCGAGGAAACGCAGCACCCAGGTGGTATGTGACGAGCCCGCCATAAACACACCAAAAACGATATTTTTTGGGCTGGAGGCATAGGTAGGTT
>LT552383.1:270185-287259 GCA_900079185.1 Absidia glauca
AAGAAACAGTGGCACCGTGTGGCTATCACAAGAGCAATCGCTTTGGTCCCGAGTATGCTGGTGGCTGTCTTGGCGGTGGATCGATTCGATACCATGGGCGAACTCTTAAATGTCATTCAAAGGTAAGCACAGGTCCCTATAACACACATGTGACTCAATCTACTTTTTTTTCTAATAGCTTGTGTCTTCCAATGGCGGTGATTCCTCTGCTAAAGTTGACCTCTTCTGCAGATGTCATGACAACAAGATTCAAGAACAAACCTTCTTTGAAGTATATCTGCTGGGCTGTCTCATGGATTGTCATTGGCTTCAATGCATATGCGTTTTTAACCTTCCTTCAAACCTGGGAATACTCTTTTATTTTGGTTGCATTTACGGTTGCCTACTTTGGATTCATCTCGTACCTTGTATATAGCCCTCTATTATCCCGAGAAGCAATGCTATCCCCAAACACCCCCCTCTTACAATAAAATCCTCTACTTAGATTCCCTTTAGTCTCTCTACATCACATCTCTCTTCTCTTACACAAACAATAAACTCCACTCTATACTTCTTCCGTCTGGCTTGACTTTGTGTACAATGTCACTCAATTGTATGAATGAACAAATTTCACTTTTTAATTTAACCGCACTTGCACTTTTGTCTTTTGAACTCAATGTCTACACAAGGGCCATGTGTCACTGGCATGCCAAACTGTTGCCAAGTTTTTCAAACGCCGCTTTTCAAAAAAAGCATGGATCCTCACCCCCCCCATGAAAAGATCGGGCATGCATTTTCTCCTGAAAGAGATATCAAACCGCACTTCAAATTTTACATGAAGAGAGTAGTACATCTCATCTACCGAACGACCCCGAGGATGCTGGGGGGTTTGGTGGACCATTGCCGACTTTTGGACCACTGGAAACAGTCGCTCATTTGGGGCATAGTGTAAAGTTCAAAAAAGCTTACAACACAAGAGTACCTTTGGTTTGGTATCCTTTGATAGATATGCATTTCATCTTGTCCCAGTTGAAATTCGGAGATGGGTTATCCATCCCAGTCCCGAAATACGAGGCACCTTTTACAAAATTTACAACAAAAAGTCCAAAGTCAAAGGAGTGTGTGCAAGTTTTTATTTACCGCCCGCCCCGCCTTTTTTCAAACTCTTGTGCATGCCAGAGTTTTCAAAAAGACTGGAACATGATTGAAAAAAAGTCATGAGATGGGTCAAAAGTATTGTTTATTCACTGGATGAGACTACGATCAAGCTAAATGTACGGAATGGACTAACCTAGTGTAAAGAGCCACGGAAGAGGAAGCTGACCGGCGGTTGCCAAACGGGGTTTGTGGTAGTGTCCTAAAGAAATGAGCCAAGGAAGAGTGTCTTTTAAAAGTGCAATGGCTAGTCAATCTACAATGGAAGAGTGGAGTGCCCCTTCAAAAAAATTGCATCCAATCCCTAAACCAAGTCCATGTACATCCAGTACTGGTGCCAGAGAGCCCATATCCGTTACCATCCCAGTCAATCTACTAGGGAAAAAAGGGGCAATGAAGCAAAACGTTAATGTTGGCCATGGCAAGACAAAGATGGGCAAGATGGTGAGAAGGAGAGTGTTACCAGACGTTCAAGGTCGTTGTATAAAAGGCGAGTCGTTCGTGGTACTGTGTCAATGTCAGTGGAAAGAAAAAAGGTGATGAAGAAGCAAAGAAGAGGTAAAGAAAGGATTTACAGGAATAGCGACTCTTTGTATCCAGAGCGGAGTTGGAAATTTAGCGGGACTTCAAATAACCGAGTGGGCCAAGTCTACAAATGCCACAGTGATGTGCACTCGAGATACCATCATCACCATTTTTAGGCTCGTTTGAAACTTTTAAAGGAGAGGTGACACGAAGGAATGAGTTCATATCACATGTGGCCTCTGTCTCTTATCTTTTGAGCTCATTTTGGAAGTAAAAAGATGGGTTTTATTTGTGAGAGTGAGAGATAGGGAACAGAACATATACAAGTACCAAGTGGCATGGAGGAAACAAAAGTAAGCGGGATTGGTTTAAACAAAGGAGGGAAGACTATATACTAGGGAGCAGATCATTTGCGGACGACTAGAGAGAGAGAGAGAGAGAGAAATGAGCCCTTGGTCTTCCATCTCGTTTGGTTCACATACCTTTCTTAGCGGCGGCCAATTCTTGTTCCGTGATGACTTGGACCAAGGTTTCAAAAGGCATGGTGGACGTGAACTTTGATTCCGTGGAGTAGAGAAACTTTGACGAATCGGTCAAGACATCTTCCGCGCGATGGCGTGGGCCCCCTTCCTTGGTCAAGAGCTCTTGTGGTATCGTTGACTTGTGGTGTGTGCTCATCAAGCGGCAGCCCATGGTGCGTCGCAATGAAGAGGTGCAGATCTTGGTTACAGGCATTATTTTAGTATGGAGGATATAAGAAGAGTGAGGAAGAGAAAAGGAAGAGAAAAGGAGAGGGATCATTTTTTATACTAAATCCTCATCTAACTGACAGAGTTTCTTATCTATTTGACATGATTGGACGATGCTGTCTTATCTATGGATTATCCCTTTTTAGCTGCATTTCAAAAGGGAGACGATTTCGTCTCTTTCCGAGTCCTCCATGATCACTTGATCATCTCCACATGGGCGCAACCGCTGAGAACGAGCGCGGAGTTTGAACTTTGGGAGCGTGCTTTAAAAATCTTCGATAGGGGTTTCAACCACTGATTTGGAACACAAAAAAGACGGCATTGATAAGCACCCTCACCATCTCTCTTTTGTAAAACCATAACAAAATGAGTAGCAAAACACCTCGAGACGAGTTGATTGACAAGTTCTCTCACAATTCAAATGAGCAAGGGAAACTGGAACGAGTAGTGGTGATTTCCATCGACAAATCCTCAGCGACCTATATTCTGGAATGGGCTCTGGCAAACTTTCTTCAACCACACAGGGATTTGGTATGAATGTGTGTGTGTTGTGTGTGAACAGAATGACAGAACCTTAATACTCACATTTGTCACCTCCTTGTTCATCCCCCCCCCCTCTTTAAGGTTGTTCTTGTGAACACAAGGAGGATCGATCCAGCTGTAGGTCCCTATGTCAATCCGTCGGGCTTTGTGGAAGAATTCGATAGTCAAAAACGAGAAGCCAGCGTTGCGTTGTTGAAAGAACATATCCAGGTGTTGCGGGAGAAAAATGTGGCCTGTCAGGCAATCGCCTTGATCGGAGATCCAAAAGAAGAAATCATCCGTAAAGTCAAACAGATCAGAGCCGACGTTCTGCTCATGGGGTCCCGTAACCTTGGAACAGTCAAACGGTAAGTCACCATCATCATCATCACCATCTATATAACACCCAACCATTCCATAGAGCCTTTTTAGGGAGTGTCAGCGACTATTGTGTACATCATTGTCCTTGTGCCATTGTGATTGCTAGACCTAACGAAGATGAGCTGGAGAAAGGCACTAGGAGACGATCGATCTTTTCAAGATAGTTTATTAAAAGTGATATGATGCTAAATAAAGATACAAAAATGGTTGCTATGGCTACCAATGGGCGATCGTTTTCTTGGTATTCTGTCTATTCACTCCTTTTGACATGCTTCACAGTCTTGCTTTCTATCAAACAAACAAAAAGGTGGGTTAAGCGGTTACTTTGTCTCTTTTAATCAATCATTCATCCCCTCGTCATTTACTTTTTCTTTTGGCAGGCCTGTTGAAAATCGTTCCATTCCTTCATACATTTAGATCGATCATTGTTGTTCTTCAGTAAACATTCTTGCAATGGTTTGTGATCACAAGGAGCGGAGACTTTGGTGGATGATGATGGCTCGGGCATGTTGAGAGAAAGCGGGGAAAGAAAGAAACAAGAGTTGGAAAATGGGTGGGCCCACCATGATCAAAACAAATTTTCAAACGCCGACATTTCGAGAAGGGTCTTTTTCGCCCCTGGTCCACAACAGCATGAAACATCCACCTACCGAGATGTTTTTACGAGCCCCATCCACCATTGATTGGAAGGTTAGGGAAAACATTCCTTTCTGACATCCTGTAAACAGACAAAAAAAAAAAGGCACTGAGGTGCCTATTTCAGTGGCAGATCTCAATTGAGCCAATCAGAAAGGGCTCTTGGTCTTTGAAGCTTTGATTTCCAAAACGTGGGTAGACAGCTCTGCTTTTGAAAAGTACATACCCATTCCTGTGAAAATGTGTTCATAATGGCTCAATTGGGACGAAAAGGTATGCGTAGCACTGAAAAGCAGTTATGCACAAACGATTCTAAAAAAGGCGGTTCCCATCCTATATTCCCACTTGCATCACAATGTCAAAAGCTCCCAAGAACAGCACTTTATCCAGGAAAGCCAAACACCCTTGCCATCTTTCTCTATATATGAAACACATCTTTCTCTCTGTGATATTTGAAGATGGGTTGCTTATCTCGTTCGCAAAAAAATCCCTGTCCAACAAAAAAAAAAAAGTGACACTTTTCATAGGGGTTAGGATTTTGGGCCACCAGGTTCAAAGCCCGCCCGCCCACTTTATTCTAAACGCCGCCTTTTCAAACTTTGCGAGTGCGGCCAAGACTCGATACACCGGTGCATGTCAGAGTTTTCAAGATGGCTGGAACGTGTCAAAAAGAGTAAAGTCATGGCGATGGTTGCAAGTAGGTTTTATTGGCTGAATGAGACTACGGTTAAACAACATGGGGAATGACTAATCTAGTGTAATGAGCTACGGAATGACGAAGGGAAGGGTCAGCGGTACCAAAAGAGTCAGTGGTAGTGTCCAAAGGGAATGAGCTAAGGGACAGTGCTTTTTTTGAAGGTGCAATGGCTAGATAATCTACAATGAAAAAAGTGAGTGCACCTAAAAGACATTGCGAGGGTTTCCCTTCGTAATCTCTTGAGCCCACTTCCTATCAAGTCCATGTCCATCTAGTCCTGGTGCCAGAGAGCCTTTATCCGTTGCCATCCCATTTGATCTAACAGGAAAACAAGGAGAAATGACGCAAAACGAAAATGTTAGTCATGGCAAGACAAAAGATGGGCAACCTGGTGAGAAGAGATGGTTACCGTGCATTCGTCGTTCAAGGGCATTGTATAAAAGGCGAGTCGTTCGTGGTGCGGTGCAATTGTCGATGGGAAGAAAAAAAAAGTGATCAAGAAGCAAAGAAGAAGCAAAGAATAGGGATTGACAAAGAGATCCTTTGTATCAGCCAGAGCGGCGTTTGAATCCTGGTGGGCCAAAATTCTAACATCCATCAATGGCGCCATATGGCAGTTTTGTTGCCTACTGTTATCTTCGTATACGTCTACCCACACAGATTTATTCACCAATCACATGCATTATCCAAATAGGAATAGACTAGTTGATAACAACAAAATGGTATAGAAACTAGGGGGCAGTGATGTTGAAGGTGGACAAGTAGGAGCTACGATGGGTGTTATCGTCAGCCAAAGGACCTAAAAAATAAGAAAGACATGAGCTTTTCCAACAAGGCGCCATGGGGGGGGGTCTACTTACGGTTGATAGGAGTCCAAAGAGGATCTTCCTTGAATAAGCGCATGGCCTTGAGGTAGTTCTTACTATCGGTAGTGAATCGATGATACATACCAGCGGGCTTTACAGAGAAAGAATTAGTACAGGACTGTGCGGAACACCACTGACTTACCAAAATAATCATGTCACCCTTTCCCATAGCAATACGGATCCAAGTATCGTTCTTGTCCCGCACATCAAAGTACCCAGTGCCATCCTGAATGTATCTAATTTCTTCATCTTCATGGAGATGTCTAATAGAAAGGTTAGTTAAAGAGCGGTCTACAAAGGTCCAACTTACTCGGTGAAGAATGATTTGACCTTTTCTTCATACACAGCACCGAGAGAGTCTGGGGAGACAGTAATCTAGATAAGATAAAAGGATCAGTTTGCGGAAAAGAGCGGGAGAGAGAGAGGCGGACTTTACTTCATCCCTGTTCTTGTACTTGCGTTCAACAGCCAAGTCATTGATTTGTTGCAAAGCATCGGGCCCATCAAACTTCCAATAAAGCACACCAATGGCTTTCAATTCATCAAGTGTAGCATTAACGCCACTATCATGGGGTTCACGTTGATCAAGATCAGAGTTATCGTAAATGTAAGCACGCATAGTCGAGGGGGGAGTAAAAGAAGGAAGGAGAAGAGAGAACTGGAATCTCCCCTGTGGTTGGGTCATAAAAAAAAAAAAAGACGACGACTAATTTTCCAACTCCGCCTCAAAAAAGGATTTTGCTGGGGACACGTTGGGCTGCCTCTCATTTGATTTCAACCTCCGCTCTTGCCGGCTACATAAGAACCTCTATTTGGGGAATGCTACAGACAGAACCACGCGGACAGAACCAATCTGTGTATGCTGAATTTTGTGGGCAATAAGGACTGATATGGCGGGGGACTCAATTCGAAATAAAGATAAAACCGCCCCCGCCAGGCACAGAAATGGTCTTACTCTTCTCATCGGGAATCAATCGGCAACTCTTCTCCTGGTGTCAGGTCCAACAAAAAGACACATATCAGTTGCGGCTCATCAGCTCGTATGGCGGGTAACGTGTGTGCGAACGTGGATCAAATACGACGCCAAGGCCGATGGAACAACACAGCGATATACGGCGCATATTTCACCGACCCTCCAAAAGAATTAGTGCGATCAATGGCAGGTTTCCCCACATAGGGTCGATTTCTTTTATCTTGCACGTGCCGCCCACCTACCAGCCTCTGAAAGAAGTTGTTCCCGGCGATCGGCGTGACCGACTGGCGGCGAAAGAACTCAGTCCTGGCGATCCTATCCAGCCTACCGTCGCTGAATAATGCATTTGTGCAGGTGATCATGATGTTCAGGAAGACTTTTATATACAAGACTCGGTGCTCATGATGGAACTGTCATTCAAAAGTCAATTCCTCATCATAGCATGAGAATGTAGTAGCATGCTCGCTTCGATATGTTAGGGATATGCTGCAAATTGAAGCTTAGGAACACGATCCTGCCCACACACTCCTCCAACAATGTGTGCCTATGCACTCTATATTTTAAACCCCGATTGGCTATAAGATTATTTGTTTTGCCCGTCCTTCATTTTTGCTCCTTCTTCCCCTCGTCATTACTTTTTTTGCCTCCATTGTCATTCTCTTCACTCCACGACGACAAACGAACGAACGAACGAGCGAGCGAACGAACGAACGAACGGTAACTCTTCCCTTCTCACGTCATGCTCGTCTTTTGCCTACCATTACTAACTTTTTGCCTTTTGCATCGTTCCTCTTTCTTTTGACACTAGATCAGCTACGACGATGACGACGGCAATAGGGACGACGACGATGCTAATGACGACTCCACCACTGCTTCATGTCGCCCAAAAAGGCACTTTTTAAAATATTCAAACGTAAAAAACATGGGGAAACCCTCGCAATTTTTTTTTAGGTGCACTCCCATTCCATTGTAGAATCTCGTAGTCCAAGTTACTAATAAAAGTATACCAATTTTTTGCCTATACCCTCCCGTTACTATCACTGATACTTTTACACAGCTTGGCCGTTTTTGTCTACCTCCATTTGCTTACTTTTTACAGCAGTTTAGTAATTCCCATTACAATAGCTTGTTGCCATTAGACATTAGCTTAACTACGACCCCGAACATAGCCTGTACCATAGTCCTTTAGTCCTATCCCATCAATAAAGCCTACTTGAATCATCCTACGAAAAAACGTATCTCAAATCCACAATCAGGACAATACCATGTACATTATAAAGACCAATCAACAAATGAGTCGCTCCTCATTGACAACTCCTAAAACACCATTGGTTTACTAGTTGTAGTGAATCTAATGACATGTACATAATCGTAAGGTCTATCTTCGCATACATACAAAGTTTTATTGGTACAATAGGATTAATGGGCTATGGTACAGACTATGTTCAAGGCCGGAGTTGTGCTATTGTGTAAATGGCGACAGGCTGTAATGAGAATGACTAAGCTACTGTAAAAATCAAGCAAATGGAGGCGGACAAAGACGGCCAAGCTGTGTAAAAGTATCAACGATAGTAGCAGAAGGGTATGGGCAAAAAATTGGTACACTTTTATTAGTAACTTGGACTACGAGATTCTACAATGGAATGGGAGTGCACCTAAAAAAAAAATTGCGAGGGTTTTCCCATGTTTTTTACGTTTGAAAATTTAAAAAGTGCCTTTTTGAGCGACATGAAGCAGTGGTGGAGTCGTCATTAGCATCGTCGTCGTCCTTATTGCCGTCGTCATCGTCGTAGCTGATCTAGTGTCAAAAGAAAGAGGAACGATGCAAAAGGCAAAATGTTAGTAATGGTAAGCAAAAGATGATCATGACGTGAGAAGAGGAGAGTTACCGTTCGTTCGTTCGTTTGCTCGTTCGCTCGTTCGCTTGACGTCGTGGAGTAAAGAGAATGACAATGGAGGCAAAAAAGTATTGACGAGGGGAAGAAGGAGCAAAAATGAAAGGACGGGCATAAAAAAGTTCTTGTAGTCAAATCGGCGTTTAAAATAAAACAGCAAACTCCGCCCATTTGACCACGTTGAGCAATTCAAAACCAACTCTCTTTTGCTTTCTTCCTCCCCTTTTTTTTAAATCCATGATCGGTCTTCCGCTTGTTGCCCATACATTGACCTTGGGCATTGTGGCCAATGCTGTGAACTCTGTGGTGCCGCTTCCCTACATGGTAAAACAGTACCCATCACTTTATGTATGATGAATGGTCCGCTTACTTTATAACTTTTTTAGGACGAGATCTTCCATATACCTCAAGCACAACATTACTGTCGCGGGAACTATATGGTTTGGGATCCCAAGCTAACGACGCCACCCGGGTTATACTTTCTAAGCGTTGGTTTTAAAGCCATTGGAAATGTGCTCTCTCTCTCTGTGCCATGCTCGGTGCAAAGTCTTCGTGCCACCAATCTGTTGTTTGCCTTTTTGCTGTACTTTGTCCTGGTTGCCGTGTCTTCTCGCCTCCATCCTCACATGCACACAAGAACCCGGTACTATGCTCTCTCCCTGTCCTGGTTCCCGGTGTCCTTCTTTTACTTCTTCATGTACTATACGGATACTGGGTCCACGCTCTTTGTCCTTCTCTCTTATTTGGGTGTGTTGTCGGAAAGATACTTTACTGCTGGACTGGTAAGTGGGGTGGATAAAGTAGCTATCACTGATAAAACCCTTTATGCTGATAGATGGGTGCAGTGGCGGTAACCTTTCGCCAAACGAATCTGGTGTGGATATTCTACTTTATGGTCCTATCGATAATGCAGCTTGTACGATCACGCACCAGCAGCAGGGATGTTTTATATAATCCAACTTGCGACAAGGTGGCATCGCCCATGGATGTTTTCCGCTCAATGGCTAGCCTTTTGCAATTGACATGCAAGCAACTGATCTACATTGTACCACGGATCTTGATGTTTCTCGTCACATTGGCTGGATGTGTGGCGTTCTTGGTCTGGAACGAGGGGATTGTCTTGGGCGATAAATCAAATCATGTGGCTGGCCTTCACTTTCCTCAGCTCTTCTACTATACCTCCTTCCTCTCTTTTTTTTCTGCTCCTTTGGCACTGACCTTACAGAATGGCAAGAAACTACTCTTATTTGGCTGGACTCTCAAAAGGTAAGAGGGCAGATGGATCTTGACAGGAGGTGGGCTTGACGTATGTTGTTATCCTTGTGTAGCATCCTCCTTGGGCTTGTGTCAACGGGTGTTATGGCGGTGGCCGTCCACTACTACACGTAAGTAAACCCTTCTCTTTGAATTTGAATGACGTTGTAGCCATACTGACGGACTGTTTGTAGATTCGAGCACCCTTTTATACTTGCCGATAATCGTCACTATAGCTTTTATGCATGGAAGAAAATCTACCGTCGTCATTGGTTGGTACGCTATGCACTGACACCCTTCTATTACATAAGCATACAATGGAACAGGATTCTTATAGGTAAGTAGACTAAAAGAATCTCATCGCCTTGATCAGCTTGTTTGTCCATCCTATAGGATCTCATGTCTCGGTGCTGTGGATGATTGGCTATGTGATCACACTGGTGGCCACTCTTGTCCCTTCCCCGCTACTAGAATTCAGATACTTCATACTACCTTTTTTGTTCTTTTGCATTCACATCCCTCCTCCATCTGCCCCCAACCTATTTGCCACCCTAGTTATGTATAGCATCATCAATCTTAGTGTCATGTACTTGTTCCTTTACCACCCTTTTACTTGGCCACAGAACCCCGATGAATGGCAGAGGTTTATGTGGTAGATACCAATCTCATTTGTCTCAATAAAAAAAAAAAAGCTCATCATTTGCCATTATCTCTATTCTAATGCACCCACATTTCCAATTCCGCCATGAAGTGCAACTGATCTTTGACCACCAACACCACCGGTCAGATACATTCTCATTATGATTACACTAGATTAGTCTGCCTCAGAGCTGCAACGTAGTCATAGCTATCGCAATCCATATAAAAAGTCTCATCTCCTTTTGCATGAACTGTACCGGAGTTTGAAATGTCTCGGCTCACAGTTGCGCCAAAAACAAAAGAGGCACCGAAGCCAAGGCATTGTGTTGCTGATCAACTAACCTTTGGGCTCATCAGAGCACTAATAAGCATTAGATGCGACCTATCGCTACGACTTTTCTTTCTAATCAATGTCTTGGAAACACCTCTGATAGTGTAAATGGTGCACGCATGAATCAGGGGTCCCCTTTTTTGTTGACAGGTCACTCGGTCACAGTGATTGGACGACTGGATAAAAGTACTGCTGGATGGACGGATGGATGGATGAGTGGATGGAATGAATGGATGGGATGAATGCGAAAGGGTGGATGAATGAATGAATGGATGGGATGGATGGATGGGATGGATGGATGGATGGGATTAGGCGTCGTGCCCTGAAACGGGGGGCGCCACCACAGCGGCGGAGTTTCGGCAAAAATTTGTGTGTTGTTTATCGCTGAGGCGGCCCATCTGGGTTCTGTCTCTCTTTCTCTTTTACTTTTTTGTAGATCAACCGTCCTATTCGACAATCATGCGACCCATCTTATTACAAGGCCACACCCGTTCTTTGACTCAAATCAAATACAATCGTGAAGGTGATCTGTTATTCTCGGTATCCAAAGACAAGGTGTGCAATGTTTGGTACTCACACAATGGCGAACGCCTGGGAACTTATAATGGCCATGTTGGTAGTGTGTGGACGGTGGATGTGAACTGTAAGTGGTCAATGGTCATGCTAGGACAGTCACTCATCTTTGTTCATGGTTAGCTTCTTCTACTATGGTGGTGACGGGCTCAGCAGACAACACAGCCAAGTTATGGGATGTACAAACGGGACGGTTGTTAAAGTCGTGGGAATTCAAGACGGCTGTCAAACGAGTGGAATTCAGTGAAGACGATACCATGGTGCTCTGCGTGACCGAAGAACGTATGGGCTTTGCCGGTACGATCACGGTGCTTCCTGTCAAATTGGATGTGAACGCCCATCAAGCCGACGAACCTCTTGTACAACTGGTGAACCAACAAGGCAATGCCAAGGCGGTGGTGGCGGGCTGGTCTTACCTCAGCAAATACATCGTCAGTGGACACGAAGACGGCACTCTCTGTCAATGGGACTGGAAGGCGAACGAAAAACTCAACTCGATCAAAGCCCACGACGAACTCATCTCCGACTTACAATTCAGCCCTGATCGCACGTACCTCATCACCTCGTCCAAGGACAAGACGGCCAAGATCTTCGACGTCGACACTCTGGAAGAGAAAAAGTCGTTTGCGACCGATACGCCTTTGAATTCGGCTTCTTTGACACCCAAGTTCCAGGAATTCATCATTGTCGGTGGTGGCCAGGATGCTATGAATGTCACCATGACCTCCGCTCGCGCTGGTAAGTTTGAAAGCCGATTCTATCACAAAATCTTGGAAGAAGAAGTCGGTCGTGTCCGTGGTCACTTTGGTCCCATCAACACCATCGCTGTCCATCCTGATGGGAAGAGGTAAGTCCAATCCATGTTTGTAAAGCTGACATACTCACATCCTTTCCTTTAATAGTTACTCTAGTGGTGGTGAAGATGGTTATGTCCGTGTACATCACTTTGATCCTGATTATTTCACCTTCAAGATGGAAGCCTAGACTCTCCCCCTCCATTTCCCTCTCTCTCTCTCTCTCTCTCTCTTATACATATCTTCCTTCTCTTTGTTATAAACTTCACTCACTTTTATCATTTGTATCTCACACACTTCTTACCCTTATCATATGCAAGCATCTATCTATCTGTAATAAATTGGACGTAGTGAAACGATGAAAAGGCTGTGGTATGATGAATTGTAGATGATGTAGTATGGGCCAACGTTGTTGGTTACTCAGGGGTCACCAGTGTTGATCATAATTGCTATTCATGCACGCTATCGGAGCGGACGACTTCGGAGTTTGAATTTATCTTTGTGTGCTTGTAATGTTTGTATGCATGTTAACAGGGTATTTTTTTGGTAACAAGAATGGGAAATGGTCAAGTAGTACCTTATCATGCACTCCGTTCTTGGGAAAGCGAATCACTCATTTCTTGGTTCAGGCTGTGCCGTCATTGGTGCGCTGAACACAAAAGTCAGACCCGCAGACCCGCATGAAATTTTAAAGCCCCGCATCCATTCATTCATTGCCTCCCCCACGTTTTTCGTTCTTGTTCATTTCTTTCTTTCTCTTCTTCTTTTTTAGATTATGACTACATTGGACGATACTTCTTCAACACCATTGGATCGTGTGCTGCCTATTCCGCTGACGAATGAAGAACGAGATAGACTACAGGCCTACCAACCAGGTTATGGTAGCCGCAATGCTGTAGAAGTGGCTTTTAACTTGGTGAATGCAACCGTCGGTGCGGGCATTATTGGTCGTACGTTTGTGAACAATGACCCCATCATCTCTCATTGTCATGTGCTCATTCATCTTTTGTCTGTAGTGCCTTTTGCTCTCTATAATGCTGGCTTCATTAGTGGATTGGCACTCTCTGTTTTTGTATCTGTGGTTTCTCAGCTGGGCTTATACATGCTGGTAAGAAAGGCACTCGAAGGCAGCTAAATAGGGAACTGACGGTATGCATTGTGTGTAGGTGGTGGCTGGTCAACGTGTTGGTATATACAAGTTTGCCACGTTGGTGGAATATCTGTTGGGGCGGCCTGGGTACCATTTCTTAAACATCATGATACTTATCCAGGCTGCCGGGGCATGTCTCAGCTACATTATACGTAAGTCACAAGTCATACAACGGGATAGGGTCTGTGTAGGGAACTAACTTGCAGAGATGCTTCTATCAGTCATAGGTGATACGCTTCCTGTCTTATTGGCGTTGTATTTCCCTCACTTCTCGGCCTTGGCCGACCGTTCCTTGGTGCTGATCTTCATCTCCATCTTTTTGGTAAGGAGGGTTTACTTTGATTAGGAGGAAAGGGGTGGTGACTCATGCATTTCTTTATAGATCTTCCCCTTGAATCTTTCAAGGTCCATTGGTGCTTTGGCTCGTTGGTCCATTGTGTCTGTGCTGTGCCTGCCCATCATCTTGCTCACACTCTTGATCCGTGCGCCAGCTTATTCCCCTTCTCATACAGCAAAGATCACTTTTGTCGGCCCTGATATCTTTGGCGCAGTGGCCATCATGGCCTTTGGATTTGCTTGCTCCCAAGTCGCTTTCAACAACTTTCTGGCCCTGAAACAACAAACCTCGCGTATGTGGGCGTATGCAGTTACCATCTCTGCCGTGATCAGCTATATCATGTCCATGTCTTTTGCCATCATTGGATACCTTAGCTTTGGTGAAGATGTCCAGCCCAATCTGTTTTTGAATTTCCCTGCCGACGATGCGGTGATCAACCTCGGCCGATTCTGTTTAGGATTCAGCATGATTCTAACCGTACCGTAAGTCCTCTTCCCTCCAAACTGATATATGTGAAGTAACATGTTCCTCTCTTTAGAATGGCCTTCTATCCTGCTCGTGAAGCTCTCCAGAAAACATTGGGCTTTGAAACTTCCGACAAACAACCCACCTCTTCTCAGCACTATGCATCCACTGTCCTCCTTTCCATTGTCATCACTGTGCTTGGCCTCTATATTCGATCGGTAGGAAAGGTGTATGCTTTGATTGGTGGCGTGGCTGCAACTACCTTGGCTTATATCCTGCCTGCCGCCTCGTACCTCGCCACAAGATCTATCCGTGGTCAGCTGCATGACGAATCGAAACAGACCCTCCTTCAGCAACACGACAACAACCGTAGCTACCACTCCATCGGCGAATGCAGCAGTAGTAGCACTAGCAGCGACAACGACAACAAGCCCATCATTGCTATCGAAGAGGAGCCTGTTGTCATCGATCTGGACGATGGATCTCCTTGTTGGTATTTGGATTTGGCAGCTGGACTGTTGATTGTATGGGGATTCGTGGTGATGTTTTACTCGACCAAAGGCGTATTTGCTCAACCATAGTGTACTCTTAGATTCTCTCTCTCTCCAACCCTAGTTACCCTTTGTAGTAGATCTATACTTGATTCCTCTTTTTAAAATACATGCCTGCCAAACTTTTTTTTTCTCGAATGATGCCGGTTTTAAACCCCGACTTTGGCGATGGGGGGTCAACTTCCCTGGGGGCTGTTTTGGTTTACTAACCTCCTTCTTTCGTCTTGTCATTCCTTCTCTCGCCCCACAATGTCTGATAAACCATTAAGCCCATCGACCTGTGCCAACTTTTCTTTCTTCAAAGGTAAGTGCTCCTCGGTGAAAGACGGTGGCGACCTAACTTTATACTTTAAAAGAAATGATGAAGGAATTGCGTAGGGTCGACGACAATATTATCCTCGGCTTGAACTCCACCGACACTCATTCTGAAAACGCCTGTGGCGAATTCTTCAACCGTCTCGCCACCGCTTACCGAAAACGTGAAGAGGCCGTCGACTATTGCCTCAAGGTCATGGACGACGAAATCGATAGAAAAACCAATCTTTTGCAACAAGATCCTGATGATTATGATACTCAGTCCAGTATCTTTAGTGATGAAACCAAGGTAAAAGGAACTCGTTGTTTGCACAACCTTCATGTGTCTGACCTTTGTCTTCTTTTCTACAACAGAGACGAATGATCGCCAATGAATTGGTCGTCGAAGGAATCGTACGGGACAGGACCCTTCAAATCTTCAAGTCTAAATGCCGCGTCTTTGATGTGTCGTCCCTCCAAACCAAATAGAGTTATATAGTACTTGATAGTAGTAGATGTGTAGTTTATTTATCTTTGCAATGTATTGCGGCTGGACAAGGTCGAATAAAGTACTGGGTCTTATGTGATCTTTGAAACGGGCTCGTTGACATCCTGGAGCGATTTACTGGCTGTATGTACTGATTTGTTGTCTTGTATAGTATGGGATTGGGAAGGACGAATCATGGGGCTCTTATTATGCTACTGGTCTTGTCCAAAACGAACACTTTTTTGAACTGATCTGGCATAACGTTGGTAACGGCCTATCCACGATGATGTATACTAGCAGAACACTATAAAAGGCATCCTCAACTAGATCACTATCAGACTAGCAAGCTCTTATGCTACTTGGGCTTGACTCGCCAAACTTCAAATGGTAACCACCTGCTTAACTTTGGCCCAAGCTATTCATCGTGTGCAATACTTGGGCTGTACAAGCCTGACACTCTTATGGTGACATCTCAATATCTATTGCTACATTTGCCTACTTCAAAGAACTAGTAGGATCAGATTCAACCAGCGTGTACTGTCAAGTTTAAACGTGAAATGCACAGTCAGGGTGCCTGAACAGGACGAAAATCGAATTTTAAACTCCGCAACATGCTAGCCACCGAGAAGAAGATGGACCATCCCCCATGAAAAGTGTCACTTTTTGTTGGATATGCATTTTCTCATGAAAAATATATCAAACCTCACCGTAAACTTTACATGAATAAAGTAGCAATTCCTATCTATCGAGTGATACCAGCGATGTTGAGTTCAAGTGGATGCATTGCCGACTTTGAGCGTTACTGGAATTGATCGCTGTTTTGGGACTTTTGTAGTGTTCAGAGAAGCTCACAATTCCCCTATACTTCAATTTTGGTATCGTTTGATAGATATACATTGCCTCTTGTTTCCTGTGGAATTTGACATGGGGCTATCCATCTCAGTTTTGAAAAACAAGGCGAAAAGTTTCTGTAAAAGTCAAAAATGCCCCCACTTTATTTCACACCCTACTTTTTTCAAACTCTCGCAGGTAGCAATCGGTCAAGACTCTGCACATTTCAGAAACACATTTAAAAGAGTAAAGCCATGGAGATGGTTTTAAGCAGGTTTTTATTGACTGGATGATTAAACTACATGTAGGACTTTTCAAGGAGTAACTAATCTAGTGCATGAACAGAGAATGAAGAAAGGCAGAGTCGATCAGCGGCATCAAGAGTATCAGTGGTAGTGTGTACAAGGATTAAACCAAGGAATGGGGCACTTTAAAAGTACAATGGCTAGGGAATCTATCACGGAAATGTGAGTGCACCTAAAAAAAAAATTGCGAGGGTTTCCCCATGTTTTTACATTGAAAAAATTTTAAAACAGCCTTTATGGGTGATATAAAGCAGTGGTCGAGTCGTCATTGTCATTGTCGTCATCGTTATCGTCGTCGTTATCGTCGTAGCGGATCTAAAGTCGAAAGGGAGATGAATGATGTAAAAGGCCATTGTTAGTCATGGTAAGCAAGAGATGGTGACAAGGGGAGCCTTACCGTTTGTTCATCGTCGTTCGTCGTTCGTAGTGTTCGTAGTGTCGATGGAAAAAATTAAAAGTGATGAAGAAGCAAAGAAGAAGCAAAAGAATCCTAAATTCCTTGATCCTATTCTTGTAGGCAAAAGCTTTGTTGATTTAAAACCCCGACACGCACTCGAATGGGGAGCGTGCATATCGACCCATTACAGTTCACCCATCACCACACAATACATCGTCCTTTTTGTAGGATTACGTATAAAAGCACCGTTTTATTATTAATGGATAGATCTACAAGTATGGGGGGGGG
>LT552383.1:313248-326048 GCA_900079185.1 Absidia glauca
GATGCACTGTACCGTAGTGCCTGAGAAACTTGACGGTGGGTTGTCTATGTCGGTTCTGAGAAATAAGCAACTCTTTACAAAAAAAGGGGGGGGGCCAAAAAGTTTACATTTTTAAAAAAGTTCCAATTTTCAAAAATATTTCAAACCCCGCCATTTGGAAAAAGGACAGGCGACCCCCTTGGAAAAGTCCTATTTTTCTTGCATTCCATTTTTTTCTTGAATGGAATAAACAACCTGCTTTTAAATTTAACATAGTCTTTGATATGCTTCTTATCTATCGACTGACATTAAGAACGCGTGGTATCATTGTATGAATAGCCGATTTTGGGACCACTCCAATCAGTCGCTTTTTTAAGGCTTGTTGTAGCGTTCACGGATGCATACAACATAAAAATGCATAATTCTAGGTATCATTCGATGGCCAATCATCGCATTATGCTGCCTGTAAAATTTGAGGATGGGTTGTCTATCTCCATTCAGAGTAATAATTCACTATTTCCAAAAAATTGGGCTTCAAACTTTCAAATTTTCAAATTTTTGATCGACTTTTCAAAGACGGAGTTTGAAATGTCGGTTTTCAAGGTTTTTCAAATGATCATCCTACTGGATGAGGACTTGATGGAGTGTCACAAAAATTGGACGGCATAATCAGGAAAGCCGTACGATCATGTACGTACCACTAGCTCTAGATTGAAAAAAGTTGTTCCCGGCGATCGGCGAATGGCATGACCGACTGGCGGCAAAAAAACTCAGCCCTGACAACAACAATCCTATTCATCCTACCGTCGCTGCCAATGCATCTGTACAGGTGATCATGATTCTCAGGAAGACTTTTATACAAGACTTGGTGCTCATGATGGAATTCCACCCCTGCCATGCAACATTCAATCTTCTCCGATCCAGCCTACTTGAATTTCAGAAGACAAGTCAACATCATAGCATTAGACTGTAGTAGTATGCTCACTCTGATATGTTAGGGATCTGCTGCAAATGGAAGCTCAGGAACACGATCTAGCCCACACACTCCTCCAACAATGTGTGCCTATGCGCTCTAGATTTCAAACCCCGATTGGCTACAAGAACCTTTTTTTGCCCATTTTTTAATTTGCTCCTTCTTCCCCTTGTCATCACTTTTTTACCGCATTGTCATTCTTTTTTACTCCACGACGACAAACGAACGAACGAACGAGCAAACGAACGAACGAGCAAACGAACGAACGAGCAAACGAACGAACGAGCAAACGAACGAACGAACGGTAACTCTCCCCTTCTCACGTCATGTTCATCTTTTGCGTACCATTACTAACATTTTGCCTTTTGCATCGTTCCTTTTTCTTTTGACACTAGATCGGCTACAGCGATGACGACAACGATAGGGACGACGACGATGCTAATGACGATTCCACCACTGCTTCATGTCGCCCAAAAAGGCTCTTTTAAAATTTTCAAAAGTGAAAAACATGGGGAAACCCTCGCAATTTTTTTTTTAGGTGCACTCACTTTTTTATAGTAGATTCCCTAGCCAATGCACTTTCAAAGAGCACCATTCCTTATCTTACTCCCTTTGGACACTACCACTGGTTCTTTTGGCATCGCTGACTAGCTCTACTCCCTTCTTCATTCCGTAGCTGTTTACACTAGATTAGTCAATCCATGACATGTCTTTGCACCCACATTTAGCTTCACCATGGTATTATTCAGTCAATAAAGCATACTTGAACTCCCCATGTCCATGGCTTTTTATTCTTTTGCATTAGACGCTCAGCGCATATCATCCAGTGCGCCAAGTCCTAATCCCTATCCCATAGACTCGTTTCATGTGACCCAATAGTATGAGACCAAGGATTTATTAATAGCATTGAATAGTATGTATGTAGTGATATATAGTAAAAGTAGAGTAGTGATGAATAGTAAGAGTAGAGTAATGATGAATAGTAAAAGTAGAGTAGTAATGACAATAGTAGTGATAAGGGGGGAGGGGGGCATAAAGCATAATTAAATGTAACAGAGGAGAGAGATCAAGCCGTCTTGTTTCCAACGACCATTTTCAAGTGTTTCCCAATCAAACTCTTGCGCTGTGTTTTTTTATCCAAGTCCATTGCATCCTTTTTCGAGTCGATTTGGTCGGTTTCTTCGTCCCAGTAACCCAAAGTCTCCAGGGCAGATCGGAATGACGGGTTGCTACTGAGTCCGCGCCGCACATTGCTGATAAGATTGGGAGGATTCCGTGAATCATTGGTCAGAGAGTTGACAATCCATGGATGTTGAAGAGCTTGTTCGGCCGTCAGTCGTTGTTGAGGTTGATATGCTAAGAGTCCGTCGATAAAGTCCTTGGCTAATCGCAAAAAAATAGAGAGAGAGAGACAATCAGCTCCCACTCGTACGCCTCTTTTACAGCCTTACCTGAATCCGAGATATCTTTCCAGTATTCCTCGTCAAATGTGTATTCCCCCTTGATGATACAGGCAAACAGTTCAGCTTGATCTGTAACGACATGGAATACATGAGTATGTTTGTATATGCTATGTAGTTGTTTTTTTGTCTTTTTACCAGCACCATAAAAAGGGGTATAGCCAACAAGCAAGATGAACTACGGGAAAAGTATGACATCATAAGAAAAGGGCCCATCATCTATAGTTCCTACTTACGGTAATCACCCCAATGCTCCAGATATCGGCGGGTCGACCATAGCCTTTTTGTTCCAAGACTTCATGTGCAACATACCCTGGTGTTCCGCAGGACGTGGTTAGAATGTCATCGTGATTCTTGAGGATCTTTGATAATCCAAAGTCCGTGATCATAAGGTTGGCGTTCTCTTCAGATGTCTGGAAGAGTAGCTTTTTTTGCAAGACAAGAGTGAGTGGAAACGGTCAGAAAGAAGAGGCTCTTTATATACTTACGTTTTCGGGTTTCAAGTCTCGATGTACGATCTACGGGAAGAGGGACCATAAGCATTAGCAAAAAAAAAAAGGGTTGTGATGAGGAGGGGGGTTACTTACATCATGATTATGCAGATAGGCAACACCTTCGAGGATTTGAGAGACCAAATGAGAAGCATCCTTTTCAGTGAAGAAGCCTTTTGATAAGAGTTGTTGGAAGAGTTCGCCACCGCTTGCCAGATCCGTCACTATATAAACGGCGGTGTCGCTTTCATATAAAGCATGCATGGAGACAATATGTCGATGTCGTACCTGTTTCAAGATATCTATATATACAAATGAATCGATCAGACCCTGCCTATTCTTGTTGGTGGTTGTTCTTACCTAGTTCGCTATGCAACATGTTCTCTTTGCCTACATGAGAGCAAAAAAAGAATGAGGGGTCCAATAAGCATTCCTCTTCCCCACAAGCGTTTCTTGTCCTTTCCATCTTACTTGCCTTCAATGTCCTTCTTTTGAATGATCTTGAGAGCGTACGATTGACCTGTATGGCGATGGATGCATTCTTTGACCACAGCGAAGGAGCCTTTGCCGAGAATCTTTTTGGTGACCTTGTAATGTCGTTCGAGATCTGGAGGATGGTCTGTGTCGTGGTGCGTCCCCTTGTCCACCTTTTCGTTGGTCTTTTTAAGCGCTAGGAGCAAGCGTTTCAATAATGGTGACTTGTTCATAGCGGATGCGAAAGGGTGATGATAAAAGTAATTCAAAAAGGAAAAGAGAAAGGAAAGAAAAAAAGAGAGCCCTTCTTTTTAAAAAAAGAAAGCGATCCACGTATTTCAAAGTCCGACAATTGGGAACTGGGTCCATGTGATTCTTTGTTCTGTATTCGTAACCGTTTATTTTAAGAAGAGAGTTGTATAGACTAAATGGATTTCTTATTGATTTCCATGCTGGTATCATAGCAAGGAACATCTGGGCGATCACGCATCAATTCCATGCCGTTCTTCAGGACCCCGACTCGTAGAGCAGTTAAAAGGTGACGGGCCCCGTTTGAGTGGTTGTAAAGAGCTCCATTGAATGCCGTGGTCATGTCCTTTCCAATACCGGAGCAAAGATATTTCGGTCCCCCTGGGTGATCAAAGTTCTCCACATCATAAAGTATCCCTTCAATCAAGATCCATTGTTTGCCCTTGGCTTGTACCTGATTTTGAACTGGATCAAAAAATAAAAAGGGGGCTTAAGTATAAACTCCGCCTTTTTCCTTTTTTTTCTATTTTAAACGCCGCAGACTTACATTCTTGCCAAGTGTATACCGGCAATTGATTCACAGGAGTGCCATAGGACAGATTCTTCTTTTTGTTGTACAGCCGTTTCTCTTGCATTTGAATTTGCCCCTTTGTGATTTCGTTAGCAGGGAACTGTTTGAGATGAGTGGCCAGGCCAAACAGAGACAATGTCTTGATCAGCCACTTTGTGGGGTCATATTGGTACCATACAATAGCATTTCGATAATCTTGAGGAAACTCATGATGGAAGTTATGATACCCTTCCCCACAGGTAACAAACGCAGTCAGCCAATGATCTTTGGGCGTATGGAAATCATCAAAAGGAGTCTCGCCAATGTAATGTGCCAAGGAATTGACGCAAAACGTCGCATGATGGACGAAAACAAGCCGACAAACGCCTGCATAGAAGAAACCACCCTACATACAAATGGAAACCTTAGCCTACAGCTCTACCTCTCTCTTTTTGGGGATTGATTACCTTATAATCGCCCCAACCTAAACCAGCGACCAAGCACGGGAAGATAAAGCCCATAGTCAGAGCAAACCAGGGGTAATACGCATGCTGGAATTGAATCAACTTGTCGCTTTTCAAGTCCGCCACGTCGGCATAACCAATACGAGATTTCGGTCGGTTGACTAGCATCCAACCAATATGGGAGAAAAAGAATCCCCGGGTCGCAGCATAAGGGTCCTTATCTGTATCTGTCCAGCGATGATGCGCACGATGTCCTCTTGACCACCATTGGATAGAACCTAGTAGAAAGAAGCGGAGTTTGAGAATGTCATCCTCGATCAAATGCCACATGTAACTTTTTTAATTTTTTTACCTTCTACAGCACCCGAACCTGCTAAACAGAAGAAGAGTTGGGTTATCATGGGTGCATGATAGGATCGGTGTGCCCAGAGTCGATGGTATCCGCCAGTGATGCCAAGTCCTGTGACAAAATAGTAGATCAGGGTCCAATAGAGGGTTTTTGTAGAGAGCGGGGTGGTGCAGGCACCGTACAAGGCGATCAACGGGGTAGATACCAACAAGAGGGATTGTAACCAGTTGACATGTCGATGGAAATTCTTGACTGTGGTGGGTTCATCAAACAGGGGCGGCATTTGCGACGCCGGTAAAGGGACCTTGCGGGCTTCTGAGGCAGTATAGGCATAGACAATATCATCCTCTTGGCATCCCACATAAGGGGTGAATTCTGTTTTGGATTTAGTGATAGTTGTAGTTGTGGAAACCATGATGAAGAGGAGGATGCAGTGGGAAAAGGAGGGGAAGAGTTCTTCTTTTTATATGGAATCATGCTAGTCTGTGTTTTTTTTTCCATGGTCTTGTCCCCAAAAGCCCCAACAAGTAAAGTCCGACTTCTATGATTCGCTTGAGTCTTGCCATTGGCATTATTTTACAGCAGAGTGATCGAGCGAGATACAAAAACATCACACCACAAAAACCAAACCCCGCTGGCACCACCGTTGTTATCTCCCCCATTGTTGGGCGGTTGGGTTCCCTCCTTTCCTTATGAAAAGTTCACCTTAATTGTCCATTTCATGAATGGGATCACTTTTTTCCTTTCATTGTCTTGGCTATTCATGCAAAGGGTCTTTGACACTTCCAGGGGTTTTTTGAACTCCGACGTCGGAACTCAAATATACGTTTTGTCTTTTTCCTCTCTTTGCCTCTCTTACTCTTTTTCTCTTTTACTTTGTCAAACTATCCAACCATGAATCTACTTTTACTCTCTTGTTTAGTTTTGGCTGTGTTTATTCAAGTAGCCCATGGCTTCTCATGTGAGTACCTCATGACGCTCCCGTTTAGTTAGACTCATGTTTCTCCTCCTTATAGCACGCAAAGAAGCGCAATCGTACTTGATTCGCTACGGCATCACACATGACGAAATGGACGATCAAGAGCTCCTGGCTACAGTCAAGCAATACAAAGACCTCGCCGTACTCAACGCCGAACTTTTTGGGAATCGTGTGGATCGACTGTTGGAAGGACTGGATCGCAAACTCGCCATTACCCTACCTGAAGCGCACCAACGAGAACGCTTGCTCAACGATATTGAACGAGTGCTACGACAACTGGAAGTGCAAGGAGAAATGACCCGCGACCATGTACATGCCCAGCTTTTGGATCCCAACAACCGAGTGGCGGTGTCTTCGTCGCACTTTTTGACTCCCGAACAATGGCAAGATGTGGTGCAGGACGTCGAGGAAACGGTCAGCCCTCCCAGCACATGGTCTTCCTGGCTCCGGGGCACGCGGATTGGCGACAAGGACCCTTACCACGTGTGGCTGGACGACACCACGGTGCAATCTTCACAATGGCTCCCTGTGCGCAAGCAAAAGACCCTCAAAACAGCCCTGGACAAGGCGATGAAACAAGAGGCCCTTGGCTCCAAGCACTGGTGGCAACGCTTACTCAAGGAACTGCATGGGTTTTCCGACGCGGAGATTGAATCCACCATTGACCATCTGCGCATCAAGATCGTGGGCTTCAAGGTATTTGCGCACGACTACCTGGGCCTGCCAACTCCGCCTCCCGTCTATCAAGAACATGGCGATTCGCCGTCATCATCACCTATCTCGTGGCTCATGTACTGGATCCGCCGTTGTCGTCAACACCTCAGTAACCAAGCATCCTCGTTTTTCGCGGAAAAAAAGGCCCATTCGAAACAGATCCAGGACGAATGGTCGCACGCCATCCACAACGCCAAACAGTCCTTTGCTCAGTACTGGCTCGACCGGGAATACGACGCCTATCGACGCCTGGGCTACACCGAAGGTGAAATCGCTTGGATCCATGGCTACCTCAACAAGGCCCTCTCCTCTTCCTCACAACACTCTTTCAACCAAATCATCGCCGACGTTCGCTCTCACCTGAATGCCGTGGGTCGGCAAACGAAGGCTCAAGTCGAATTACATGTGCTGAAATTGGATAGGCTGCTCCAAGCATGGAAAATCTCTCTTATCGGCATCTAGTAGTTAGCTATCAATCATAATAAAGACAGGGGTTGCATGATGAATTGTGTGTTACAGGGCGGGATAATGAATTGGATGTTACAGGGTCGGATGATGAATTGTATTTTTACAGGGCTGGGTGGTGGGTGGAGGGGCAACAGTGCTTGTTGAAAAGTAGAATTCACTCAAATTTGGCCCTAGGCTCTAATCATGGAGGCATAGGAATGGGTTCAAGTGGATTTTATTGGTTGAGTAAAACTATGATCGGGCTATGTCTAAAGGAGGAGAGGTGAAGGTGTATATCTGGATTGATATCGTCATGCTATGTTTAACGGGGGAAGACAATGTATAGTTGAATACATGGATTGCAATATTATGACCAATCTAGCGTAATGTTGCAGGGAATGAAGGAGCAGAGGAGCTGTCCAGAGGCGGCAAAAGTATCAGCAGTAGTGGGCAAAGGCGAGTAGGCAAGTGAGTAGTGATGTTTAGCAGTGCAATGGCTAGGGAATCTACCATGGAAAAGTGAGTGCACCAAAAAAAAAAATTGCGAGGGTTTCCCCATGTTTTTTACATTTGAAAATTTAAAAAGAGCCTTTTTGGGCGACATGAAGCAGTGGTGGAGTCGCAAATAGCATCGTCGTCGTCTTTATCGTCGTCGTCATCGTTGTAGCCGATCTGGTGTCAAAAGAAAGAGGAACGATGCAAAAGGCAAAAAGTTAGTAAAGGCAAGCAAATGATGACCATGACGTGAGAAGTGGAGAGTTACCGTTCGTTCGTTCGTTTGCTCGTTCGTTCGTTCGTTTGCTCGTCCGTTCGTTCGTTTGTCGTCGTGGAGTAAAGATAATGACAATGGAGGCAAAAAAAGTAATGACGAGGGGAAGAAGGAGCAAAATAAAGATTGGGCAGAAAAAAAAGCTCTTGTAGCCAAATCGGGGTTTGAAATCTAGCGTGTGTGCGCCTTCCACATCCAAAAAGAGACACTTTTTGCCGGCATAAATCTACAATGAGTGCCCACATTGATTCGCAGTGCATTTCGACTTACTCTACCCGCCACTATAAAAGAGTGTGTGATGATGATAGGAATGCTTTACTTTTTTTTTTCTTTATTCAGGTCTAAATCTATAACGTCTATCTATATACAGAGAAGGGGGGGAGGTATTATCAGAGAGTGTCTTTTTTATCGGTCAGGCCATTCGCCAGGGCCAACAGATGCAGTTCCTTTTTCCACACCGTGGCCGACGTTGGGATGTTGGGCAGCATGAGGAATTCGCGGTACACCTCCCGGGCTTGAGCATAGTCTTGACAATACAGCGCAGCCTTGAATACCTTGTAGTACGTTTTGACCAGCATCAAAGTATCGTCGGTGTCGTCGTCCTGGGTGGGTTTGGGGCGAAGCGGTGAGGACCACAGTTGCGTGGAAATATAGGCAAGGTCGTTATTGAGGAGCGCACCGTCGACCATGGCGTCAAACGTGATACCATCAGGGCGGGCCGACATGGTGGAGAACACTTGTTTGGCGGTGGGGTACCAGGCTCGGTCTTGCGTCAGGCCAAAGAGGAGGGCGTTGTAGTGGATGGTGTGTCGCACGGCGATGCCGGCCCAGGCGTCCCAGGCATGTTGTGGTTGGCGGAGCCGGGCCATGGCGGTGAGGTAGATGGCATTGATGATCGGGGCGGATTGGCCAATGGAGGCATAGATCTCGGCGATGGCTGTGAGGTGGGGTGATGAAGGAGAGGGGGATAGTGAGACGGCGGCTAGTGGCGTTGTTGCTGATGGCGTTGTACAGGGCGAGATGACAGAAGTGAGCGATTGACCGGCCAAGCCATGTGCCTCCATCAAGAGCCCCAAGGCGATGTGATCCAGATCCACCACGGCAGGCGTCGTCGCATGGTCCTGCAGGCCAGAGAGCAGGCGAATGGCTTCCTTGGGCGACCCATGCTCGACAAACATATCAGCAAGAATGGTGTAGGTGACAATGTCCGGTTGCACGCCTTGATCCAGCATTTCCTTGAACACCGAGTACGCCTGGTCAAAGTTTCCGAGTTGAGCATAGCCTTTCACCAGAGGGGCAAAGACGTGGGCGGTGGGTTTAACATGGTATGGGGCTTGCGCCATCTTGGACAGGAGACCACGGGCCTTGGGGAGATCGCCGTCTTGTACATAGCCTACCATGAGATGGGAGAAGACATAGGTGTTGGGTTTGACGCCAGCGTCCATCATGGAGTGAAGAAGCGATTCGCCAAGGGCCAAGTTGTGTTGATAGATGGCGTTTCGGATATTGATGGCATAGGTGACGGTATCTGGTCGCAAGTTGGCGGAGGCCATAGAGGACATGATTGAGCTGATGGTGTTATCGAGAGCATTATGCCAAGACAGTTTGCCGTAGATGTCCAGGGCAATGTTGTAGGTGCGTTCGTTGGGTATCACTTCTTGGGAGAGCATTTGGTCGAAGATGTCGGTAAATTGGGTGGAGGCTTTGGTGACAGTTGCTGAGTCTGAGGATTTGTCGAGACCAGCGGCGATGGACGAGGAGAGGAGGATGTTGTAAGAGACGGTATCTTGATCAACGAGACCCATCAATAGTCCGCGGTGGCGTTCCATGATGTCGTTTCGGTGAGCTGGTTGTTGTTGCGCACCCATCAGTAGCATGTTGTAGATCGTGGCGTTGCCGGGTATTCCCTTGCGTTCCATAACGTCGTAGTATCGCAGCGCCTCCTCCACATTTTCCTTTTGAATATAGTAGCCGATGAATGTACCATAAGTGACAGTATCAGGTTGGATGTCAGCCCGCACCATATCGTCGTACCATTGCAGCCCATTGTTGATGCGGTCGTTCTTCAGTTCGTAGTGGATCAAGGTGTTGAAGGTGAGTAGATCAGGGGTACATTTCTTCGGTTGTTTCTTCGCCTTTGTCGTCTTTTTCACTTTGTTGCTGCTGCTGTTGTCGCTGGGTTGAGATGATGGTGACGATGATTGACAGCTACAGCCCGAGCACCCACCGCCCGGCGATTTCTGTGGTGGAGGAGGCATGTCGAATCTGTTCAAGATGAGGTCGATTTCTTTATGTTGATTGGTGATAGAGTACGACTTCAAAAGGGTGTTTAACAAGGACGTATCGGGTTGGTGCTTAAGTTTCCGCATGACGCCAAAGATTCGCTTGATGGCCATGGAGAGCCGCATCATTTCATCGTTGTTCTGGACACGTGCACAGTAAGCCACCTGTTCGGAGAGTCCATTGAGGATATGCTTGAAGGTATTTCGATTAGGAGCCAGTCCAGCTTGTATCATTCGATCGATCCAGCCATCCGCATTGACAAGACCGCCAGAGTTGCCGTGCTTCATTGCGCCCTGTAGCATCAAATGGTATGTTGTTCGATCCCCATTCCCAGATGTGACAATATGTTGGTGATACCATGCGTCCGCCCCCTCCAGATCGTCCATCTTGATCTTCGCCGCCAGGATCCAGTTGTAGGTGGTGATATCAGGAGTACAGCCACGGCGTGACATGGAATTGAAGAGCCCGTTCATCTTGTTCATCAGTTTGCTGCACCTGTTGGAGTCGCTGTGCTTGAGTCGTCGAAAGTACATGGAGAGCATCTTGTTGAATGAGTCCGTCGTCAAGGCCTCCTTGGTATGTCGATTCCAGTTGCGAAACATCACTTCTGCCCGTTCCACACGATCCAGTCGACCAAAAGTATCAAAGATCATGCCCAAGTCGCGCGTGCCCCAAGTCATTCGTGAGAGCTGCAAATAATTCACCAGCTGTTCGAGCCTTGTCAGGTAAAGCGTCTGTAGTTTCCTGTTGTTGCCGTTCAATTGCGCTTGCTGTTGTTGTACTTGTTTCTGAAGTGATTCGAGGAGCTGCTGTGCTGTGCTGAGAGGAATTGGTTCCCTTTGAAGGATGACTTTGTCCATAAGCGCCCACGCCGCATCATGTTCGCCTCGTTGCAGGTGAGTATGAATCGATAGGACCGTCGGTGATCGAGCATGCTGTTTGACTTGTGAAGCGACTTGCGGTGATAATCGTTTCTGTAAATGCCGTTTCTGCTGTTGATCCAACGTTGTCATGGTTTCATCAAGAGTCTTCGCCATATTGTTCACGGACGTGCCTAGTTGGTTCAAAGGTTAGCCTTGTCTTTCATGCACGCTAGTAGTGATGGCTTACCTTGCTTGCCATAGGTGGAGAAGGGGTGGAGTCTAGTCAGAGACACTGGTCGTACAGTTGGACATTCGGTGCTTCGTAGTAATGCTTTCCATTGTTGTAGGACTTGATGGTTTACCCCAGACTGAAGGTGAGGACACCTTAATTGTACCATGAGAAAGCAAAAAGTGAGAAGAAGAGGGAAGAACAGGAGAAAAAAAGAACCAGGCCACTTTTTTTTTTATTTTGATCCCCAGCGCCACCCTTCACCCAAAAAAAAAACACCGTCATCAAAATGCTTTGGGTAGGCGCTCCAACATGAAATTCCAAATCCAACAGATTGTAAAAGATATAGTTTAATAATAACAATAGTAGAATGGGGATAATAGATCGAATGATGCTATGATGTATAAAGAGTAAAAGGGGAACTAACCACCACAAGAGGAAAGCATAGAGAGAACCCCAAAAAAGTCATGGCGGGGTTTCAAAATTGGTCGAAAGCATGATGACCCGGTTGGAAAGAAGGTTGAGGTCTGATGCCACGATGATCTTTGTCGTTGCTATCCAATAGTTGTATCGATAGGGGTTGGATAGAAGAAGGATGATACTGTTGTTGTTGCTGCTGCTGCTGCTGCTGCTGACTGTAGTTGACGAGCTTCCCTTGGTGAATGATTTGCTCGAGATCGTTGATCCGCTGTTGATAATGCATGACTTGTTCCTGTAGTTCCTTGATATGATCCACTGATAGTTTTAACACTGTGCCTTTGTTGATCATATTTGGTGACCTTTGAGACCCAGTAACGATATTGGCCGATGTTGCGCTTGTGTCCAAAAGATGACTCGGTAGCAAAGAGGATAGTTCTAGTGGGAGAAAGGAACGATTAATCTTCCATGTCAGTGACTGATTGACTTACCTTGTATTCTTTCATTGATGTTGTCCCTTCGTCGTCGCTCTACCAAGTTGTGTGATTCCCTTCTGCGCCGACGCTTATCAAACATCTCTTGCATACTATATAACCATGGCGATGATTGGTTCGTTTGCTTTAGGTGTTTTTCAAATAGGTAGATTGAGAATAACTTACTGTCGTTGTTGGGCTTCGTCTTCTTCAGCTGTGTGATAGGTTGGGTCAGTATGAGTGGTGGAGCTGGAAGGAGATACCATAAGATCTCTAGTGAGCAGTTTCGGTGAGGTTGGACTAAGAGAGCTACCGTCTATAGAGGTGCTAAACCAAGGTTGTTGCTGTTGAAGTGCGCCAGGTTGTGCGGTTGTTGTTGTTGTTGCTTGGTCAAAAGGTGCAGACGGGCGTGGGCTCAGTTCCAGAGAGGGACCGAAACTATCATGTTGTTGAGAATGAATCGGATATGCACCAGAGTTATAAAGTCGACTATTGTTGTTGTTCATTGTATGGATGCTTTCGTTGTTGGGAATCGTCGTTGTTGAGTCATGAGAATCGTGGAAGGGAGATGGAGTCGATGAGAAGGTCCAATAAGGCTTATACTGTCTTCAGAGCTGTATCGTAGGAGAAAGTCTGT
>LT552383.1:373740-385832 GCA_900079185.1 Absidia glauca
AGTGATCAATATCCCCATCTTTTCAAAAAGTAAGAGTTACCTGTAACAAAGTCAGTAAAGTATCCTTGTGTATCTTTTGCTTGACTGTCAGTCCAACCCGGATCTCTTCTATGATGGTCTGCACAAATACATTTTCGGGAGGTGTTCCAGGAATGGTGGCGATGGTAGAGAAAGCAGCCATTAGATTCACTATGCATTCGGCCAATACGTTACAATGCCTGATGCCATGTCGGAATAGCACTTGAATCGAAGGCAAGAGGATCTAAGACACATCAGATAAGTATACTGTTCGTTGATGGACCGATGGTTCTTACCTGGAAGTGGTAGGGATGTTCCAACAACAGTAGGGACGACATGGTAAAGAGAGAGTTGATGTCCCAATCGGATCGCCTCCAGTCAGCCGTATACTTGACAATAAGATTCAAAAAGTCTGCATAATCTATCAGATCAAATCAAATCAATCAGATCAGATTAGATTCGTGGGAGTCGGAGTTGAATTATGATCATCTTACCATTGAGCACAGATTCAGGGTAGGGATGAGAATGCACGGTTTCCACATATCGACTCATGTTGTGCAGCACCGTCGAGAATGATTTCCGATCCATTTGCTGTTTCAAAAGTTTATCCAACACATCCCGTACAGGCTGATCCAACAAATACACCACATGATTGACGTCTTCATCAGGCACCACATCTTCAGGGTCGATCACCGTGCGGAGCACATAAAAGAGATCCACATCATTGGTATTCGCATTCGACACCGTTTGGTTCTAAACGTCAAGAGAGAAAGAGGTGAATGCCTTTTCTTAGGGGAGGGGTTGCTTACCTTGAAGATCAATACAAAAAGACCCGCCACAGCGAATCGCAAAAACGCCGATTTGAGAAACTGCTTGGCTTTCAAAAACACCGGCTCGGTCGTCCGCTTGCCACACTTTGTCATGAGTTTACCAAGAGCGAGGATTTGCTTGGACAGGACCATGGCAGTGAGATGATCCGATTGGCGTAAAAGGCATTTGAGAATCTCCAAGATCAAGAGTTTGTTTTCTTCGCCGATATCTTTGGTGATCAGATCGATGATTTGTTTCATGCAAGTGACAATACTGTGTTCATAAGTGCGATCGAGGATGTTGTGCTATAAAAGAAAGAGAGAGGTTTGTGAAAAAAAGATAAAAAGGGGGTGGGATGGCGCTTTTTACCTTGTAAACAACAATCAAGATGATTTCTAACCAAGATTTGAGCACGACTTGGTTCAATTGCATCAGATCAACGCCAGAGGTGAAGAGTTTCAGGGCCACATCAATGAAATGGACACCGGGGCTGCTGTTTTCCGCCAACTTGAGTTTGTTCCGTTCCAACACATCCGGAGCCATGGTCGCCACTGTTTCCGCAGGAAGAGGGGAGAAGCTGTCCATGACCTTTTTGAGCCCACGCGTGCATCCGGTCAGCATTGCCGAAAACATAGGGTCGTCCGCCTGGAGATGCATAATGCCAAAGTTCACCACCCATTCGCCCGACGCATTGTACCGTTGGCATTCTTCAAAGCCCATATGCACCACCACCAAGAGTTTTAGCCGAGAAATCTGCACCAAATCGATACTGAGATGGTTGCTAAGCATTTGCAGCGCCAACGTCATCATAAGCACCTTGGTGTTTTTCGATTCCACATCTTCATCCAGGGGTCGTTCTTCTTCAATCGTCGCATCGTCGTCGTCGTCGTCGTCGTCTACAGGCTTCTTGATCTTTGTGCTCATGGAGGGCCGTGCATATTGGTCCAAGATATCTTTGGTGTCAGGTAGTTTCGCCTCCAATGCTTCTAGTAAAGATTCCCACTGCAGGACTTGCCAATCAGGGAATAATGCGTTGAGTTGGATCATGAGATTGACCAAAGGCCGCCGTTGTTGATCCGTCGCTGTCAAAAAATACGCCTCCCAACACCGAAAGGCCGAGCGAAGATGGAGCATGCCAAAAGTCCGAATGAGCGCCAGCGCTTTGGATCGTACGTTTTCCTATAGAAAGAAAGAGTCAGCGGTTGGCTTTTAAAAAAAACGTGGGTAATCGTCCACTTACATCTTTATCCCACAGACAGGCAATGAAGGTGCTAAAGACAGGTCCAAGATGAGATAACAAGGAGAGCCATTTGGTTTGGAAGGCCACATCCATTTTGGTAAAGAGACCATACAGACTATCCAACCCTTGATACCGGATTTCCCAGCTCGGATCCTCCATCACCTTGTAAACGCAGGAATGGAACGTGGTGGCATTGGTGTTCATCAGCTTCATTAACAGGTTGAGATTGATATCGCTAACACCATCATGAGAAGGTGGAAGTAGTTCCCAAATCCTATCATGTATATCAAAAAGAGCGGTAAGCATTCGGTTTAAGGAGGAGGAGGAAACTTACGTTGGAAACAAGCTTGGAATACATTTTGCAGTAAAGTCGGACTTGTTGCTGATCCCCGCCCCCCAATAGATCAAGGCATAAAACATTTTGACGACGATTTCCCGAACATTCAGTTGATCCAGCTGTAAGTAGTAGAGCATGCATCGAATGATAGGTGTTGTATCGTCTGCTTGCATAGGAGGTGTACGGTCGATTTGAAGTGATTGTTTACTATGCCTAACGAAAAAAGAGAAGGTTAACAAAAAGATGGATCTGGCCAAACTCCGATGCTTACGACTGAGAGATATGATCGGCAAAATAAGGTACAATGTCAAATTCGGAAATGTTGGCCAATGGACAGCTGTATGCATAACAAGTCAATGCCGCCGAGTATCGGATAAAAGTTTGAGCACTATATACACGAAAAAGAGAAAGGATGATCAGTATGGCTCTCTCTCTCTCTCTTTCCACCCCTTGGGCGCCTTACCTTGTCAAGCGTTGGATGGAAAGGGGTTCACTTTCATTCTTCGATTTCAGAGATTCCAAAGCGGTTTCGTTGAGGTAGCCAATAATATCGATGATAACGGCATGCGAGGTCACCACATTCAACCCATTGACGACTTGGAACCAGACCAGTTTGATAAAGTCGGCGGTGGTGCTGATCGACGCTTGCGCTTGGACCAATGCCCGGGCAATCTTGGCCAATGACACAGATGGAATGCCCGTCCTACCCAAAAAACGTGAGTCAACCCTGTCAAGATTCAATAGAGTCAGAGCTTACCCTAGATGGACAATTAACGATAGCCATTGGATGCCTCGGTCCACCCATTGGCCGTCTTTTCCCAAAAGCATGGACGAAATCATATCAAAGGGCGAAGTCGTATCACCGACCAGCGGGCCACCATACGGTTTGGCGGCAGATGTTTTCGTAGCGAACAGTTTCGCCAGGGCCCGGATTTCAATAGGCTTCCGTTCCTACCAAAAGTAAAAAAAAAAAAAAAAAGGGGAGGGGTAAGTGTCTATTCTCTCTGTTTCAAACCCAGTTACCTCTAATATATGCAACCGGTCGAAATCAACGATTGCCTGGTCCAGTTGGGATTCAATGATGGTGTTGAGACTTGAGAAGGTTAAGCCCAATGATTTGAGTTTCACGAGGTAGCCCATAAAGATATCAAACCGTTGCAGAGTGGCTGATTTCTAAAGTGCATACAAAATAAAGGTGTTAAAAAAGAAGGGGTTGTGCCATAGAGTACTTTTTACCTTATCGCGGGAGACAGAGGCATGGCCAAGTTCAGAGATAGAGGTATCATCCATGACAGATTCCACCACCTCGTCAATCGCATCTTCCAACAGGGTGGCATAGGCCGCGGGATCGATGGCATGCAGGGTGGCCATCCAAGTCACCAAGTAGCGTTCCCGAAGCACATTTCGTGTAGTCACATATACATTGCCTGCACCACTACTGACGCCCGCTCCATACACAAAGCCTTGTTGTTTCGCCTCCTCCTGTTGACCATAGTTCATGCGCCGAGACAAGAGTGCGGATTGCCACCTGTTCTGTTTGACACCCGGGAGCTGGATCGTGTTGGAGATCGTAAAGGCCGCATACAACGCCGTGAGTTTTTCATCCTCGAGTAGGTTCCAGCGCAGGATAGCCACCATCAGCCGTTCACAGGTGTAGGGAGACATGAAGGGGTCGGGCCAGCACCGCCGCGTCAGGAGCAGCATGCCGCATTCGTTGATGGCAATGTCGATATCATTCAGGCACGAGTCCACAGCGTTAATCAGGGTTTCCACATGCGGGGAGCAGTCGATGGCGTACGGCACAGGGAAGATACACAAAGTCTGGCAGTCGTGCGTCGAGGTGTCCATGCGAGTCCACCGGTCCGCCGTAAACAAGATCGGCGACGCATCGTACCGTTCAAACAGCCCAAGGTTGCGCATTTGTTGGAGAAGGATTTCGCCGGCTTTGCGGCTCTTGATATACAGGTGATCCATCGTCCATGAGAGTAGGGTGTCGCGGTCAAGGATGCTGTTTGGTTGCATATCAGAAGAAGGGTGTGGTGTTGCATCATTGCTGCTGTTGCTGTCTTGAGAGGGAGAGGATCGATGTTGAGGGGTGACTTGTAAGAGATCTTTGCTGGTGGTGGTGGTGGTGGTGGTGGTATCAATCGAGCTTGTCAAGGATTTCATCATGGCACCGATATGAGCGAGATAGTCTTCCCGGCTGAGCAGGCATTCATAGGCCGTTTGCGACCATTCACGCCCGTTTTCAAAGTCCGCCAGGAACGAGGAGGCCTGGCAATCGTCGGATTTGATATGTTGTAAGCACAGTTCGACCGCCCGTCTTAACAAGGTACACCTGGAGACATCGATACTTTGCCGCACCTCGTCAGAAGAAGTGGACGCCTTGGACAAGAGAGGATCGTCGCCAGGGGCATAATCGACCAAGAGGCAACCCGCCGAGATCCCATACAGTAGGATATTTTCTTGGAGCACCAATACATTGAGCATCGTGCCGACTTCTTCATAACTCCGACCGAGCAAATCATCCATCTTGACAGGCACCATATCACCATAGAAGCGCACGAGGCTGGCGGAGAGTTCTTGAGACGAGATCCGAGTATCGCTTTCCAACAAGGGCCGATAGGGCTGGCAGTCTTGCACGGTGGACAAGGGGTGATGGAACCCGCCTTCATGTTCAGAGCGGTCGAGACAGGCAGGATGGACAAACCGATTACAAATAGAGCACCGGTAGCCTTGCTGCGAGATTCCAAACAGCGGCATACGGCAGCAAGCGCACAGGAGCAAAGTATACAGATTGACCAGATGGAATTGGTGGCCCAGGAGATGCACTTTTGGGGAGCGGCTGGTCTTGTCCCATTGGTATTCATGGCCTGCGGTGATATCGGCAAAGCGGGGCTGGATGGGCACGTGGCAGAATTGCGGGCTGACGACCTTTTGGATGCCGCCTTCCTTGACATACAGCATAATGTCCAGATCGTCGTTGGTGAGGCAATAGTTGTAGCATTGGTAATGGACGCTGCGTTTGCATTGGTAGCACCGAAGCCCAAACCCGGCGATCGCCTTGGAACACCCACTGCAGTACGTATCGTCATTGTTGCTGAGGGCGGCTTGGACGGTCGAGGAGGAGGAAGAGGATTTGCCGCTGGTGGTGGATGCAAACATGTGTGGATACCAAACATGATTATCGTTCGCCTCGGGGTCTTCGTCGGCCGGCGCTTCGTCGTCGTCGTCGTCGCGGAGAATGGCAGCAGGATCGTATTTGCGGTTGATCCCTGTGGTGTGTAATGTCGGCAGGTCGGACGAGGAGGACGAGGAGAGATGGTCTTGATTAAAAGTCCGTTGTTGCTGTACCAATCGTTCTTTGTCGAGGGTGGAGATTTCGTCGGTGATACCTAGCTTGGGCAAGGGCTCGGCAATGACAAGGTGGCCCAGGCTGACAAAGTAGTAGTGGAAGAGCACCTGGCACGCCCGGAACTTGACGTCGTCGATGCTGTAGGCTATGATTTGAAGGATGTCCAGGTAAAGGTCGGGTTTGTGTTGGATCATGAACCGCAGGGCCTTGTGGAAGTTGAAGATGGAGTGGGTTTTGGTGGGGAACGTCGAGGGGAGATCTTGGGCGGCAATCTGCTGGGCATCGAGATACGGGTCCAGGTATTGTATCATGAAGGTCAGAAGAGGTGTAAAGAGGGCATATTGCTGTATGGGTTCGATGAGCGAGATCATGTGATGCGAGGTATCGATAGAGTGATGGGTAGCGACGGGTGATAAAAGAGAAGAGGCGGAGGGCGAGGAGGATGCCGTCAGAGTATCGATGGTGAGATGGCTGGATTTGTTGGCGGGCGGTGGTCGAGGCGAGTCCATTTTCGTTTCCTGGCCCTCGGGACTCTGCACATTGATGATAGGTGTTGTTCCTGAGTGACGCAAGGGTGGGATGCCTCCTAAGGAAGAGAAGCAAATTTAGTAAACCTGTAAAATAGCACTATCCTCTTCTTTACCAGTATTTTGGAGTGTTGGCAGTCGTTCGTTCCTGGAAGAGCTATCTTTGGCGACATGTGGTGTTTGCATCAATTTGGGTAGGAGAATATCAATGAAGAATGACAGGAGCTTGACCTTCAGAGTTACTTCAGGGAATATTTCAAACGCCGGTAGCAGTGCCATGCCAACCTTGTAAAGCGAAGGGATATCGTCACGGGCCTGTATCAAGAGTGTTGCCAGATCAAGGGCGAGGATTTGTAAAGTGAAGGGAGGTCGTGAAGGTTTGGGATGTAGACCAATGTAGCGACAATCATGACTGAGTAAATCCTGCACCAGTTGTAGAATGATATCGAATTCGCTCCGTTGCTGCTGTTGCTGTTGTTGTTGTTGTTGTTGTTGTTGTTGTTGTTGTTGTTGTTGTTGCTTCTGCTGTGGCTGCTGTTGCTGTTGCTGTTGCTGTTGCTGCTGAGGAGTTATATTCGGTGAATGAGGTGACGATTCAGGTCGGACAGGAGAACTGGACCTCGAAGTCACTGGTGATGTATATACAGCCCTACCCCTTTTACAAAAGAAACGGGTTCGTTAGCTTGTCTGTATGTATCGTTGTTCTCTTACCTTTGGTCCAATATAGAGAGTCCAGTATTTTCACAAATGATAAGTACCGATCTTAGCTTGATAATGAGGTCAATGGTATCGTCGTGGTCCCAGAGCAAAGGAGTGGTTTCGCCTGGTTGAGTGTGGTGCAGAAAGCTGGTGATAGGAGGAGGAGGCGGTCGTTTTCGTTTGGCCAGTTTGCTAAGGATCAGGTGGATCATTTTGATGTATTCTTTGGTTTTCGGAGCAGCCATCATCAAGCCTTGTCGTTGTGAGCGGGGTTCGCTGGTGGTGATGGAAGGGACGTGATCTTGAAACGAGCCTCTCCGTGACGAAGGGATATCAATAATGGTTTCTTCATTGGAATCATTCATCCCACCAATGAAGTGTATAAAAGAGATGAAGTAAAGGCAGGTAGGAGGGAAGGGAGAAGGGAGTTTCTATACAAACAACTGTGGGGATCGGGTGATGAATGTTTCAATAGACGAAAGAAAGAGACAATGAAGGAATCTTTGAAAGTGGGAGAAGATATGCGGCCGAGTGCGGGGTTTGAAAATCCGTTTTTTATTTGAGGATCTGCCCAAAAATAAATAGGGTGACTGATTTCTTCCTCTTTCTTTCACTTTACACACATGTCTCAAGTACTTCCCACCGACAAAAAACAACTACGAGCCTGTTTGCTATGCTCCTTGGTGAAGGTAAAGCCATAACCAAACCGTCTGTGATTCTAATGCTTGAAGAACTGTCTATAGAATGCGTCTCAGTTTCGTCAAGATGGCTGCGAAAACTGTGAAGACATTTTACAGATGCGTGGAAGCACCGATCGAGTGTTGGAATGCACAAGCTCCAAGTTTGAAGGGTAAAGTGACAAGAACGATACATTTAAAAAGATCACATTCTAACTTTTAAAGGGGTCCTTAGGGTGATATCCATGATGCAACCTGGATCTAGCTGGGTGGCAAGATGGCAACGTGTGGGTACGTAAAAAGCCCCCAAGATCTCGCTTGATGAAACCCACTGACCCTCGTTTTTCTTTTGTATATAGAGAAATTCACTCGAGGAATATACGCCATTCGTGTGTACGGCAGGATACCGGAGGATGTAGAAGACGAACTCGATCGACGTGGCACGGAATATCGACCTAGGGACGGCTCTGTTAAAGAATAGGACAATTGTGTGTGTATATGACAAATAAAATAAAAAGTGAATGACAAATTAGTGGTATGCATCTTTATTGTTGTAATAGACGAATGGGGGAGGGGGAATAAAGAAGGGGAATTAAACGAGTAGATTAGGGGAGGGGGGGTTTAGCATTTGATGCTTCCAGTAGTAGCATCACCAGTATGCTGTTGCCAATGAAGCATAGGATGTAAAGAGGAAGGGGCTTCTTGTCGATGCTTGGGGTTACTGAAGGCGGGGCGGGCAAAGTCATTATATCCCATTTCCGGATGCTGTAATCGGTTTGGGGGATAGGATGACGGCGAAGAAGAAGAAGCGGATGACGAGGCTGATAAGGGCGGCGATGATGAAGAAGACGTGGCCGTGGTGGGAGAAGTGACAGGGCTTGTTCTTGACCCTCGGTTGTCGCTCGATCGAGTATGTGTTTTGCTATGCTGAGTCAGATTGTCGCTCCTGGAGAACGCTTTTTGACAGCCTGGAAACGTGCATTGGAAGGGCCGCTCTAACGTATGGATCCGCATGTGTCGTTTCAAGTGCTCCAGTCGTTTGAATCGCCGCTGGCATTGATGATGCGAGCATACATGCTGCTTGTCGTCGCCGCCATAAGACGATCGTGAAGGTAAAGCATGTGGTTGCTGCTGCTGTTGATGATGAGGAGAAGGAGGAGGAGGAGGGTGAGAATGATGAAGATGCAGGTGGTGATGAGGTGGGGGTTGTTGATGATGGTGGAGGTGGAGGTGCGACGGATTAGGATGTTGTTGATGCATATCATGAGGCTGATGTTGTTGACTGTATTGAGTGTGATGCTGCTGCTGGTACTGGTGGTGGAAATGAGAGGATGGTTGTTGCTCGGTTGTCAAGATGGATCGAAAAGGGGAACTGGTACGAGGTTGCGGGGTTTGAATAGTGTCGGAGTTTTCAGGATTCATGCTGTTGCCAGGGGCAGAAGGAGGCAAAGGAGGGTGGATGAATTCATCACTATTCTTTTGAAGGGCCTTCTTTTGGTGGGTTCGATAGTGAGCATGGAAGTTATCGGTGCGACTGAAGCGTTTGCCACAACCAGGAAAGGGGCAAGCATGAGGGCGCTCTCCAGAGTGTACCAGCATATGGCGCTTCAAGTGTTCGAATCGTTTAAAGCTCCAGCCACATCGAGGATAGTTACAAGCATGCTTATTTTGCTTCATCGATCTTTTTCTCGAGGCAGTAGTTTCATCCGAGAAAGACATTGCTCTTTGCTGTTGCTGCTGCTGTTGTTGCTGTTGTGATGGTGGGTTGATCCAGTAAGAGTGATGATAATCATTTGCTGAGGCACGTCTGTAATTCAAATCCCGTTTATATGGAGACAATGCTGGGGTTAAAGGCGGGGAAAGGACTTGGTCATCATGGGGTTGTTGACACCTGGGTGAAAAGCAATAGTTATTGGACTCCATATGTTTGATTGAAATGAATGTGAACCGAGAAAGTGTATATTAAATGAAAGTAAAAGTCAAACGCACTGTACCCAGTTTCTTTTTATATGTGAAATCAGTAAAGTCAATGTGGTGTGTAACTATTTTTGGTTAAATTGAAGGAACACCCGATGTAAGGTCGATTTCAAACTCTTTTTCCTTACTTCTCCTATACTTAAAAAGACCATTATCTTCTCCCTCCTTCTCCCCTTCTCCTTCTCTATTACCCCTTCTCTTATGTCTCCTGTTATCCTGCAGTACATATCATACATTGACTCCATGTCGTGTCCTATTCGATTGATTCATCTCCTTTACACAATGATCCATAAGATCCACCTCCTATTTTTAATAATTGGAGTGTCCTTGCTCTCCCTTTTCCTTCCTCTTGTCTTCTTTTTGACACGATAGAACTGGGCAGGACTACAGGATAGATCACACAGGAGTCTCATCATTCTTCTTCATCTACTTCATGTCGATCGTCTTCAAGTCACTCAAATTATAATCCAGTTCATGCATCTCCGCATGTCATTTTCGAACTCACCCTTTTTCAATCACCGCCTCCTTAATCCAACCATTTGATGTCAAAATGAGGATTTCTCTGGGTGGGGAGGCGTCACTGCCAAATTTTCAACCCCCGACGCAAGACAAAGAGCGAGCGAAAAAAAAAACCTTCCGCTCTTTTCCCTTTTTCTTTCTATCCTTGGCCGCCCCCTTTGATAACCCATTCACCCACATTTAAATACCTCACATGTCTTCTTATCCTCCCCATGCCTCCTCTATGGAGTTAGATGCCATCAGGGCCGAGGCCATTGACTGGTCCCTTGCCCATGGTCTTGTTGTACGTCCTACCCTTGAAAAGCAACAACACTTTGAACACAACGCCGCTGTAACCCATGCCCCTTTGGCTCTTTATCCCACTCCATTTCCACGTGCTGAATTCTCCAAGGCAAAAGAACTGCAGGCTCCTTGGAACACCCTGATTCACCGCATGAGTCAAGACGACCCTTTGATAAACGAACTCATGGAAACGTAAGTCACAGGAACCACCTCGTCATGTCATCTTATACTCTCTTTCTTTCTTTGTATAGTCTTTCTCAAGTGGATGACTTTATGAAGCAACTGTATGCCATTTATGTCCAAGTCAGAACGGAGGGCATCGCACAGGTAAACCGGAGTTTGGAATGTAAGATCTGTGGAGACTGACTAATCAATTCCATGGGCACTTTCTTAGTCAGCTTCCTTGGGCATCCATCGCTGCGATTACTTGTTACACGCCGATCTTGGGTCTGATGCCACTCGGATCCAGCAAGTCGAATTCAATACCATTGCCTCCAGCTTTGGCAGCCTCAGTACTCGAACCAGTGAATTACACAAGTAAGTGCGTTTGTTACATGTACACACAACCTTACCTATGTTTCTTAGGTACCTTCTTTCGTCGGTGGACAAGTACGGCCATGGTCACATCACATTGGATCAATTGCCCGAGAATCATGCCGTGGAATCCATCGCGGATGGCCTGGCCAGTGCCTGGAAACTTTACAACAAACCAAGGTAAAGAACACCCTTCAGTCAATAGTAACGGGATGAAGAACTCACTCACTTTTGTAATGCAGTGCTCGCGTGATGATGATTGTCCAACCTGGAGAAAGGAACGCTTTTGATCAACGATGGATAGAATATAGCTTGTTGGAAAAGTAAGCGCCACAACGTGAAAGGGAAATTAAGACTCACACGCTTTTGTCCATAGACATGGTGTCCGCCTAGTACGTCGATCCCTCGCACAAGTAATGAGCAACGGCACACTGGATCCTGTGACCAAAGCGTTGATTGTGTAAGTCAGATCTCCCCTTTAGATCCTCCCATAGTAACTATCTCTCTCTTTTTCTAGGGATGGCCATGAAATTGCCGTGACCTACTTCCGTGCCGGTTATGGCCCTGAAGATTATCCCAGTGAAAAGGTAAAAAGACAAAAAGGAGTGTGTGGAACCTCACCACTCTTTCTTTATAGGAATGGAGCGCCCGATTGACGATCGAACGATCCTTATCGATCAAATGTCCTACGGTGGCCTATCAATTGGTCGGTGCGAAAAAAGTGCAGCAAGTGCTTTCGGTGCCTGGGCGATTGGAACGGTATGTGGACGACAGCGCCACTGCTGAGCGCCTCCGTGGCTCCTTTGCCGGCCTGTACCCCCTGGATGATTCGGTCGAGGGTCTCCAAGCTTACGACATGGCCCTCGCTCACCCTGACCGCTATGTCTTGAAACCCCAGCGGGAAGGCGGTGGGAACAATCTGTATGGCGACGCCATTGTGGAAACCTTGAAAACTCTGTCGGTGCATGAACGCAACGCCTATATTTTGATGGATCTGATTCGAACCCCGCCCGTGGACAACTTGATGCTGCGTGAAGGTGCCATTCTGACCGGCCAAGTCATCAGTGAACTGGGAATCTATGGGGTCTATTTGAAGTAAGTTTGGCATGTTAGTGGG
>LT552383.1:402797-418982 GCA_900079185.1 Absidia glauca
TCACATGTTGCAGCAAGGTATCTAGTTGAGCCATTTCATTCAGAGTGCTGGACATGAGCGGCGGGATGGGTGGTTGCCAGTGAGACACAAGGATATCGTCCGCTTCTTCTAAACACGTCCCCCAGCCATACTCCAAGTTCCCCACACCTCCCATCAAGGGCTCTTTACTTTCCCGCGCGGCCCAATAGTTACATGTCGACACCCATTCCATCACTTGTTCGGCAGAGCCCACCTGGAATAAGTAGACACCCCCATTGGCTTGTTGTAAAGCAAACGCATGGCGGCGGCGCCGGCTGTACCCCGACGGCAAGGCATTGGAGAGTGTATGCTTCAAGTCGACTTGACCAATGACCTGTGCGTGCGACTTGGAAAAAAAAAATGTGTTAGAATTGGTAAAGGGACAACAAATAGGCAGCTTACCAACCAATCCCCACCACCCAGGGCCAGATCAGGATGTTCGCAGAGAGATTCAGAGACGGTGGCCAGACTTGCCCCACGATGCACCATGCCTTGAGGAGCCCCGGTTGCTTTTCTACGTTGCCCATCTAATCGATACATCCGGATTTCACCTCGATCCACCACCATGAAGCACTCCTTCCAGTCCCTTTGCCGCGCCTTTTGATCCGCCTGCTCCATCAAGTGTTTCCGTACAAGCATGCCTTCTTTGTAGTAGGGAGCCGCGCTGGTGTAGGAGGTCGGTAAGTCGGAATGATACAACAAGGACGCCACCGCTTGGTATCCGACAGTGTCATGCATGCTGGTGCCGACGTGGGAGTGCTGAGAGCGTATCGATGAGATGGATCGTCGCCTTTGGTGGTGACTTGTGCGACTTGATATGGTAGAGCTTGGTGTTGATGGTTGTGGGAAATCGATCTATATAGGAGGGTGAGTTCAATGTCCACCGTTGATTTGCTCTTTTTTTTTACTTACGTCCATGGATTTTGTATCACCCATAAATAGACTGTCTCGAGCCGCCTTCCACATCATGGTGCCCACATTCCGCTTGAAGGCTTTGTATCGATGTCCATTCACCCTTGTCGAGCCAACCGTTGCCCCTGTCTTTGCTTCAGGTTGCATGATTTGCTTGTGTCGCACGGAAGTATACAGTTGCTACAAAGAAAAGGTGAGTACTTACACTTCATATCAAGGTCTTACCTTTAGCACAGATTCCAGTTCGTTCTGCCACTTGAGCGAGCCAAAGGGTGTCGAGGAAAAGGCGGAGCTCGGCACATCAAAAGAGGATGACATTTTCCCACTGTAACTGCTGGTTTGGCTATAGGTGCTTCGACAACTTGGCGTGCGTTTCAGATCGACCCATTCGTGCGGTATAGCTTGTGATTGCAGGGCGATAAGTCTGTCGTCGTCCAGAGAGACGGCGGTGATGTTGCTGCTGTTGGGGTCGTCGAGGAGTAAGGGGGTGTCTTGGGTCAGTTGTGATTGGATGGCGTTCATGGTGTTGCGGACAAAGGCAGGCCGAGACATCTTTTTGCGCTCCCCCTGGGCCACATGAAGATCGGTGTTGAGGAGCACCAATGAGTAGACAACGGCATGTATGATATCTATGCAAAAAGAAAAAGAGGTCAGACAAACTGCTTACTTGTGTCCCCACTCCCTTTACCTGAAGTGCCAAAGATAGATTGTGGATTGCAGTAATGGTAGCGTTTCGAGAACTCTTCCAAGATCCGGTCGATTTGCTGAGACTCTGCCTTCATGGATAGTTTCCCGCAAAGACGTCTATAAATAGAGAGAAAAGGAGGTTAAAAAAGCAACACAGATCTTTTTCCCCCCAGGAGGATGTAATTAAACAGCAGTTGCCCAAAACCATCCATGTTACACCCGTTGACTTGCCTAAATGCATCTTCCAGGCGCACACGGGTAAAGTCAAAATAAGACATGTAGGCTTTCAGAATATGTTGACTAGAAGGAGAACTGTGATACAACAACAAAAAAAGGAGTGAGTTTCCATGGACGTCATGAACCCCACACATGCTTACCCATTCCCGATCCATTCAGCCACGTGCTCCAAGCTTGAGTAAACAGTGTCATCTTGTTCCCAAATCCGTCTTGCATAATCTTCCGCCAGTGCCTCTTCTGAGACAACGTCGAGCTGCGTGGGAGGCGTTTCGATGGTGGAGAGGTCGGTGAGTGAGAGCGTGTTGATCACAAGTCCGCCGGCTGAGCCGAAATGTCCCCCACTAAGTCGTTTCGTTAAAGGATCATCATCGCCATGGGCCGTCACCGAATCGTCGTCGTCGTCGTCGTCGTCTGAATCACTTGTGTTCTCCTGTGCATAGATCTGAGCCAACAGCACCCTCGTATCCTTGGGAGACGTGCATCGGGCCAGTGTCGCATAGTGTAATTTCGAATTCGGGGCAAAGAAGCGAGGCGGTGTGCTTTTACAGACGGTATCAAAGGATGTTGATCGAGGCATCACAGGAGCAAACGTAAAGTCGTTGGGTCGATAGTAATGGAGTTGGAAATCATCTTGGGCTGACTTTGACACTGATTTGGTTGGCATGGTTGTCGTTACTATAGAATCTTGATGAGATAATGTTGTTGTTGGATCGGTTGCTAACGAAGAAGGGGGGGGGTTAGTCATGGCACCTTGACTTTATGCATACGTCTCTCAACAAAAAATCATTTACCGGGTGTACCAAAGCTGGGCTGTTCCTGCATCTGGGTCGTGACGGAGCCATCAGAGGTGATTAAGGTCGCAGCATTCTAAGAACAACACTTGTAAATCATCTAAAGCCGTTCACCCCTACCTACCTACCTACCTTTCCCCATCGTTTCAAGAAGCGACCTAGGCTTTTGTCTTTCTAAAAGAGAGAGGCTTTTTTCGTAAGTACACATTGATGCTGTTTATACAAGGAGAAAAGGCTTACCTTTCTTTTGGCAAGTGTGTCGTTTGACACCTGCTGCAAAGAGTCTTCTGTAGGGGGCTCCACATGGCAAGATTCGTCATTGACTTGTTCATCACCAAAGACAGGGCGCTTTTGAATGAGCTTTGTCAAAAAACTTGGTTTCGAATGCTTGGGTTCTTGGAACACTTGTTGTTTCTGCTGTTGCTGTTTGTAGTATTGATAGTTGGACCATGAGCCAGAGCGGGGACGATTGTTGTTCATCAAAGCCCGTGGTCGCATCAGCACAGGAGCCTCATTCATCGTCAGGGTATGTCTAGTCAAGTCAATGAAGGGTAGGGGAGAAGGATGTCTATACTGGAAAAAAAGTAGATTGCTTTAGAGATTAAAAAGTGAAAGAGAAGGAATGAAAAGGAAAGGTTGGATTTGTACTTTTGAACAATGGAATCAGCAACATGCATCGGAGTTTCAAATCAGGTACGCCAAATCCCTCTCCCTTTTCATTGCCTAACTGTGTGAAGAGGTAGATATGATGATGGGGTTACTTTTTGACATTTAGGTAAAAGTGTGATCTCCTCCTATTCATCTGGATCAAATCATTATCACCTCCTTTAAGCAATTGCAAGTGTCTGTTGTTACACAATGGCCCTTTCGATTCATTGTCGACAATGCCAAGCGTCGGGGGTGGGACAATGGGTGAGTTTGGGGGGAATATTTTCATTTCTTTATTATCTAAGGTAGGGTACAAGAATATAGAAAAGACAAAGGGTCCAGCCTGAGAACTAAAATACAAAAGTTGAAGAAGGGAAAAAGTGTATGGAAGTATGTATAATGGAAGAAGAGAGAGTGAGGAGTTAAAAGTAGTAGTAGCAGTAATAGTAGTAGGAGTAATGGTGGTGAGGTGATAAGAATCTTCAAGACGAGGACTACATCTTGATCTTTGAGGTTTCATTCGTTGCTGCTGCTGTGGTGGTGATAGTAGTGTCGTTCTTCCCAGAGTTGAGCTGTTCATCCATGGAGATCAACCAAGCATCATCGACATACCAAAAGTTGTCTTCTCGGAGTTTGTTCTTTTTATCTTCTCCGACCTATCAAGATTTGATTCCAAAGGGAAGGTAAGTTAGTAAAAGTGAGAATCTGGACTACATAAGTGAAAGCCACTCTCTCTTACCAAATAGTTAGCATGGACAATGTAAGGTTCGATGCCCAAAGACTTTGTATAATGATTCGTAAAGTAGATCCAACCATTAGGCCAATGCAGGACGTCCAAGAGAATGACATCCGAGGTGGTGAGCCGCAGATCCAAGTAGCCCATCGCCTTGTTAAGAGCGCCCTGTTGAGTCAAGTCGCCATTCTGATCTCCAAAGTAGATAGTCGCCGCCAGCAACCGTTTCATCTTTTCCGAGGGACGCATGATGTAGAAGCCCGAGTTGACGTTCTTTTGGTCGGACCCTTCCTGTTGGAACACCACGTGAGTTTCGCTCCGCATATCCAAGAAGAGATACATCTGTTCCCGAATACGAGGCTTCAACCACACAATGTCGACGTCCGAGAAGAGCACGTTGATGTCGAGATACAGCAATTGTTGCACCACCAATGTCTTTGCGTGTGTGATGATGCGATACTTTTGTGTGTAGTATTCTTCAAACCCAGCATCGATCTTTTGGTGAAGCCAAGTGTCGGGAATCGTCGCTGCATGTTGTTCATAACCCGTTTGTGCAAGGTGTTGATAGAGTTGGTCGTCCAAACAGAGAATCAGAAACTTGGGCTCGTTGGTGCGTTTGAGCGATTCGATCCAGTTGTAAACATGATCCCGCATTCCATAGTTCGCTGCCGCAACAATAAGCACCCGGTTGTCCTGGAGATTGTCGTTAATCTTGGTGAGCATGTCGTCGGGGGGTTTTGAGAAGGTGTCAGGTACAATCGAAGGCCCTAAGCCCGCCGACGCATCTTCCCCTAGGCCCAAAGAAGCGTCTTCGGTGTCGGTGTCAGAGTAACAAGAGCAGTACCATGGATCAGTGGGATTCGCATTGCTGTCGGACTGGAAGGGTTGTTGTTGGTCTTCCATGTAATCGGCCGGCACTCGAGATTTCGTCGTGGTGTATTGTCGTTCAGTAAAGAGGGCAGAGGAATTCAGCACCACCAACACAATCCCCACCGTCAGGGCAATCGAGACAATGAGAGTCTTCCTGTATGTGAGTTTCTGTAGCATAAGGAAGGGGATGAAGGGAAGGAAGGGAGGTGGAAGAAAGAATAAGAAGAAAAAGGTAAAAAGAAGAATGGGAACTAAATGAACCCTCAAAACCCAAAACACAGCTATAAATAGTCGGAGTTCAATTTAGCTCGAGATTAGAGTTTGGAGCAAAGACGAAAAAGGGGCCGCTTCACGATCCAAAGTGCGTCTGTGTTTGTAAAGAGATAATGAATTACAGCGTCCCTAGTGCACTTTTTGTGCTAAACACACACACACACACAAAACAAAGAAAGGCAGTGGTTGATTGGAGGGAGAAGTGTGGGTAAAGCTGGGCGGATCACCATTATTATCTTGTTCAACAATAAAGTGGGTGGTCTGAGATAAGACAACTTTTTCTGCAAAACGGAACCGATGTAATGTTCATTTATAAGACTTGTGTCTCATCCACTAGCTTGGTAAGAAGAAAACATCAGCCATCCACCCATTGTACCTTTTCCCTTTCTTCTATCAACCCTTCTGTCGAATCTTTGCTATGAATGGAACTTGTTTGTTGATTGGATAAGCAAGCTTGTTGTTTGGGCTCGGACTTATTTATAGCCATGGGCTGGAAATAGGCAAAATCCCAAGTTTAAAAAGATCGTGTCGGAGTTCAAAATTGGAGCTTGTATGCATGATTTCATTGGCTGGAGTAACGATCGAACGAGCCCACATGGCTTGGTGATGATGATGATATAGAAAGTAGGACTTTTTTTTATTTTATTTTATTTATTATTTAGATGACAAAAGGGAATGGATTGCTATTTATTTATATATACAGTTGTTATTAATGCGAAGTAGAGTAGATGATGTAGTGTAGGTAACTATGCTAGTCTAAAGTTTGACAAGATGTGAGGAAGATTGTCCAGGGGATATGGTGTCATAAGAGGGAGGGGACGTGATCTCCGATTGATTGTGATGATCGTCATGTTGCTGGTGTTGATGATTATGTCGCATCATGATCCATTCCTTCTTGCTCGAGACTTGTCGTTTCTTCTTGTAATCCAAGTAGCACGGGCAGATGAAGAAGCCGCTGCGATTCCCAATGATGTTGGTTGGATCGTCCTCCGTGTCGACAATGAGATCTGAGAGAGCTGCTTCGTAAGTGGGCAACGCAGCGTAATCCTCTTTTAGGCGGCAGTCCAGGACCGTGATGTTGGTGTCTAAGCGCAGGGTTGAAGGCCCGGCCGGTGATTGGATTCCAATGGCGAGTTTCAAAAAGTGGCGAATGTCGATCTCGTTAAACGTCGAGCTATGGTTCAGATCGATGCAGTTGGGAAGGTTGAAGACAAAGCGGAATTGGAAGGGATCGCCCGTCAAAGGGACATGAGCGTTCTTCATAAAGATGGCCCGGCGCACTTGTTGATCCAACGTCATCTGTTGTTGCTGATGCTGCTGTTGTTCCTCTTCGTCTTCATCGGTGGGTGTGTAGGTGGTCATGTCGCTAAGGTTGGTGATCGACAAGAGTCGTAATTTGAAGTCGTACATTTCGCCTCGTCGCACATCGAATTCGGGTAAGCGGTAGACTCGACGTTCGGATAGGAGCACGGAGATCGACTCCAAAAAGACGTTCTTCAAGTTGGGCGCCAAAGTAATGTCGATCGGGAATTGGGTGCCGGAAGAAGCCATGCTTTTCTCGACACAAATGGTGGCATCACAAGCGGGGTGTTGTCGATCGGAGATGATGGAGGTCGTGGGTAAGCTGTTGGCTGTCAAAGCATTGTCAGACCAGTGGGGTGTTCGTAGTACAAGCACGTTGCGTCGGCATTTGATTTTGCTTTGGATACCGCTCGGTCGATGGATGATTGCTGTAAGGTAGTAGAATACTTTGCCGGTTTCATCTTCGATCGTTTCCACCAGTTTGTTGGATAAGAAGAATTCAAACGGCCAGCGATGAAGTCCTGGTGTCAAGGTGCCGCTACTGCTGTTGTTGCCATGACTACCGTTGACAGTTCCACTCGTATCGTCCTTGTTGTTGCCCTTGATTGATTTGAAAGAGGATGCCGACCCTGATCGAGAAGTAATTGGTGTGCTTGTAGGAGTCGTCGTCCATGTCTGCAGGACGAGATCTTGTTCATGGATCTTCTTTTCATACGAGTACCTTGTGTTCCGTCCACTACCAATACCTGCCATTATCAAAGGAAAAAAAAAAGTTAGACATGGATCGACTATTACATGTGTGTCTACTTTACCATCAGTCCAAAGGGTGAACGACTTGCCGACCATTTTGATAACAACAGAAGTGACATTGATAGGTTTGGTGACAACAAGTTCCACCTCCCCTCGTAAGACAAAAGTGCCATCATCGTTAGCCAGACCCCGTAGGATCACGGTATCTTCTGCCAAGTTTATGGATAGCTTGTGACCTGAGAAGAAGGGGACTTGTACAGGCATGACAAAGGGAGAGAGAGAGAGAGAAAGAAAACAAAAGTGGAAGAGAAGTGTGGATAAAGACTTTTTTTTCTTTTTTCTCTTTTATGGGGCCAACAATAGGGCCCGAGGATCGGGGCGGCGTTTGAAAATATTTGTGGGAGGAACGAATTGAAAACGGAGGTCGGGCCCATAAATAACAAAAACGTCTCTCTTCCACCAATACTTCACACACACCACTTAATTATGGAAAGTACTTGGACCGAAGTGCAGCAAGTGTGTGATACCAACCCTAACAAAGTATCACCTGTTTCTGCTCTATGTTGGGACCCCTATCATGAACTGCTTTGGGCCGGTAATGATACAGTAAGTGAAAAAAGCGAACTTGTCGGATAATAAGCTAAACGGGCACATTGCTTCTAGGGACGGGTCTGCTCTTATTACGGCAAAGGACTACAACGATACACATCTTTCAAGGCTCATGCAGATCAACAAATACGACAGATTCGGGTGACAGAACGAGGCGTGATCAGTCTAAGTCCCAAAAGTGTGCAAATGCGGGATCGACAAGGCTTGGTGCGATGGAACATTAGGTTAGGGCTCATGTTGTGAGGCGTATACATCAACTAACTTGACCTGTCTCTCAACTCATAGTACGGAACATATGAAAGATCTGCACTGCATGACGACGACTTCTCTCACCAATGGCGACCTTTTAGTGGCAGGACAACAGAATGATATGCTGATGGTGAGCGCGGCAAGAGGAACAGTGACTAAATCAATACCAGGGGCTTCCAACATTGTCGTGATGCGCAACTTACCAAGGGCGATTTGCTGTGGCAGTATGCTTGGTGATGTGACCATACGCGACACACGGACGATGAAGGTGGAACAACGGGTACAAGCTCATACCGCAACACTGTCTGATCTGGATGTATCAGGGAACTTGTTACTGACCTGTGGATTCTCTCAAAGGTATGTAAAGATCAGGTGAAGCAGTAAGACGGTATAGAGACTAATTTATTTCTGGGCTGTGGTTACATAGGCAAGGCTCTCTCATTATGGATCCATTGGTCAAAGTATACGATATCCGTATGGCGATCCGATCTCTAGCACCTATTCCATTCCCAAGTGGCCCCATGTTTCTGAAGATGCATCCAACCCTCAGCTCAACATGTCTAGTGGGCTCACAAACTGGCCAATTCCAAATGTGCGATGTCTCTAGTCTGGCCATGGGCTCCTTTGCACCCACGTCTCACTTTTATCAGGTACAATCTTCAAGTTATATCACTGCCATGGATATCTCAAGCTCCGGACAGACTCTCGTCTTTGGTGATGGCAACAGCTTCATCCATCAATATGCGGATCGGGACAACTATGTGATGAATCCTTACTCTATACCGGTGACAACCCCTGATACTGCCCCTCCCCCGAATGTACTGGTCAACAATGACACGTAAGTCCAAGAATAGCAGTAATGTCCAGTAAAGAGACCTGATAGTAACTCCCTTTTACATTTAAAAAGCCCTCTATCAGCCGTGGGGATGCCATTCTATACAGAACCCTTACTATCAGCATGGACGAATGGATCGGTTTACGACGTTGGCCACCCTGCTCCCCAAATAGACGACGACATCTTGAAAAGCATAAAAACCATCGACTTTGTGGGCTACGCTCCTAACCCTGGCACCATACATCGAAATCAAATACCGCGAAGGAAGAAACAACCACACAAAAAAGATATCCCCAAGTTTAGATCCGAGCAAGAACGTGAACTTTTATCAGCATCCGTCCTTTTAGATGAAAGTGGTGAACTCATGGTAAATACATCTCTCTCTCTCTCTCTCTCTCCTTCTTGCTCACCTGCTTCTCCTACGTAGCATTCCGGTCGACGCTCTTCCTCGGTGGGAGATGTATTAATGGACTTGCACGGTATTGTCATGCCCAACCACTATCGCCATGTGGAAATCCAATACAGCAAATTCGGTGTGGATGACTTTGACTTTGGGTAAAGGCAACGCAGAGATATAAAAAGGGCCGGATGACTCACACTTTTTTCTTATGATCGACAACTATAGATACTACAATCGAACATTATATGGAGGACTGGAAACCAACATTCGAAACTCATACTGTAACTCCTTATTGCAAGTCCTGTACTTTACCCTGCCACTACGTCAAATCGCCAAATGCCATATCTGTACTTCATGCGACAAGGAAAACTGCTTGATGTGTGAACTTGGCTTTTTGTTCCGCATGCTGGAAGATTCGAATGGTCAAAATTGTCAAGCTACCAACTTTTTGAAAGCCTTCAGCACAATTCCACAAGGTAAGCGGGGGAACAGGTTGTTGGGAACATTTACTTATGATTTCTTCTTTTAACACGATGGATAGCGGACGCCCTCGGCCTTTTCGAACCTGAATCGCCCACTCGGAACATCTCCTATTCAATGATGATCCAAAACTTTGTCCGATTCATCTTGGAGCAGCTACATCAAGAGGCAAATACACCCACCAGCAACCCTGTTATATTGACGACCTACAAATCACCCCCAAAAACGACCGATAAAGAAGAAGAAACCGATGCCGACACACCCGCCACCATTCCTTCCCCTATGCAGCAACTCTTCGGCTTACAAACCTTGACTCAGAGCAAATGCAGTGTCTGTGACAACGAAGCCTCTCGAATCACCTACCCATTCGCCGTCGATCTATTGTATCCTAAAAAGGTAACGTGCTTCTTTTTAAGATTCGATCTCATAGGAACTGATCTATTTTTGGCTCTTTTTTTTTTATTTATATAATCACTCTAGCAACGGAAACGGACATTTGCCAGCCTGTTGAAAACCAGTATGTATCGTGAAAATCAGACCAAGGCATGGTGTGCGACTTGCCAAAAATACCAATCTACAACGACAAAAAAGATCATCCAAGGCCTGCCCGGTGTCCTCGTTATCAATTCCGGTGCGTACTCAAGCGAAGAAGCCTCCATCTGGCGCCAAAATGGCCCAAGTAGTCCGAAAACTCGAACAGAGTCTCCGAATCAAGAGAATGAAGGTCCATCAGAAGTGGCATCATGGCTACCGGAAAGGTAAAGGAGAGAATGGACGGGGGGACGTATACTAAGGATGGGTTATCCTTCTTTTTCTTGTAGATTTGGAATTCTCATCAATGGACCGGAACTGACCATCAAGCTGTTACCGCTCGACAAGGAGATCCCCCCTGAATTTGTAGGTCCTCCAGAAACGTGTGCTATCTATGAACTATCGGTAATCAAAGGACAAGAAACGGTGCTAGGAATGGATGTCTGATCTGATTTTTTTTTATTGCTTCATAGTCTACTATCCTCCAAGTACAAGCTGAAGAAGAGGCCGCACATCTTGTTGCCCAAGTAAAGAGTACGTACAAACCCCCCCCCTCATATCGTCTCCGTCAATGCCTAACTTTTCAAACTTTGATAGTTCCTGATACTGAACGTATGACTTATACGAGTGGTAAGTATGCAAACTAAAAAAGCGATAAGGATCTGACATACATATCTTTTCATTGACTAGCAACTGGACTGGAAGAAGAAGAAAAGGCAAAGTCTCCGTGGTATGTATTCAATGACTTTTTGGTGAAACGCATTCGGGCCGAAGAAACAACCTCTTTCAAGGGACTATGGAAGGTAAGTCTACGAACCAAACGGATGAACTCGTACCTGAATAGCTCCTCCTCTCTCTCTAGACACCCGCAGTGATCCAGTATACACGAGTGGATATCGACAGCCTGCTCGATCTGGATACACTGTCCAGCGAAGTGGATTACTCACTTCTCTTTAAAGAAATGTCCATTGCCAAGTAAGCCATCCATATGCTTATCGTGTGTACATGACTGACTGGGTTTTATAGGAACACGCCGGAAAAGTCAAGCTACGACATCCTGACCAAAGATGAGATGCCCACCCCTGGCACGTTGATCGCCATTGATTCGGAATTCGTGGCCCTGCGACAAGAAGAAACAGAAATCCGAAGCGACGGCACCAAATCGCTGATTCGGCCTAGCACACTCTCTTTGGCCAGGCTCAGTGTCACCCGTGGTGAAGATGGTGACAAGGAAGGCTTGCCTTTTATCGACGACTACATTGTCACCAGCGAACCGGTGGTGGATTACCTGACAGAGTTTAGTGGGATAGAGGGTAAGTGCCGCATCGATCTTCTTTTTTTTTTTACTCACCTTTATTTCTTTTAGCCGACGATCTGAACCCAATGACAAGCCATCGGACCCTCGTGCCTCTCAAGGTGGCCTACAAAAAGATACGTCTCCTGGTGGATCTTGGTTGCGTATTCATTGGCCATGGGCTCAAGAAAGACTTTAGAATCATCAGTAAGCTTTCTCTCTTTCTCTCTTTGCCATCCTGACATGCTTATGTTTTTTTAGATATCCTTGTGCCTCCCGACCAAATCATTGATACCGTAGACATTTATCACATTCGAAACCGGCATAGGTAAGCGCCCAGGGTACAGTAAAGGAGGATGATTAACTCGGGACCTTTTGCCAGAAAAATATCCTTGCGCTTCTTGGCATGGCATCTTTTAGGACAAGAGATTCAATCAGAAGGACATGATAGTATCGTTGATGCAAAGACAGTAAGTGTTGTGGGAAAAAAAAAGAAAGCCGACTGTACCTATCTAACCCCCCTTTTCCTAAAATAGGCACTGGTCCTGTACAAAAAGTACTTGGAGTATCGGGAGAAGGGCACGTTTGGTCAAGTCTTGGAAGGCGTCTATGCGGCAGGACACAAATCAAACTGGCTCAAGGCACCCAAGGACACTCCCTCCGTACCAAGTACACCAAAGGTGGAACAGTCTCATTCGTATTTTACACCAGGATGGGCATTGTAGTTTTATATATAGATGTGTAGTTAGATCTTTGTTACTAGTAGGAAACTATTTATTCGCCCCCCTCTCCATCATATTCATTCTCCACTTTATAATAAAGAGGTCATTTCTACGCTGCATTTGTGACAATAGTGATAGGATGCATTCTTGGGGTGGGGTAAAACGTCGCCTCTGTTGGCTTTTGCATGAATCCTCGCTAGGTATTTAAACTCCGTCGCTCTAAGACGGTTTAAGGGACGACCGCATGTATGCCAGTTTGAAAAAAAGTCTCTTGTCGTCTTTTGTTTGAAAGCGAGATAGGCTTTGGGGGAAGGTATGAGTTTAGCCTTGCATACCTGCTTTTCGGGCGCCTTTGGAGTGGTCTGCTGCTCTCAGGCTTGAATTTTGGGCCGCTTTTGGGCGGTCTCTTGCCCCCAGGCTTAAGTTCAGCACCCATACTTGATATTTAGGCTGCTTTAGAAAATTCGAAAATTCGATCGAAAAATTTGAAAATTTGGAAATTTGAACTCCAATTTTTTATAAAGAGTTGCTTATTTCTTAAAACTGAGATAGATAACCTATCTTCAAATTTCACAGGCAATACAATGCTTTGTATATCTATCGACTGATACCAAAAATGATGCATGTTTTTGTTGTATGCGTCCGTAATTGCTACAAAAAGCTCCCAAAAAGCGACTGATTGGAATGGTACCAAAATTGGCAATTCATCCAAGGAGACCAAGCTTTTTTGGTATCAGTCGATAGATAAGAAGTACATTTAGATGTATGTTAAATTTCAAGGTGTGTTGTCTATCCCGTTCAGAAGAAAATGGAGATTTAAGAAAAGTGGGATGTTTTCCAAGGGGATGGCCCATCCATCCCTTTTGAAAAGCGGCGTTTGAAACAAATCAGCCCGTGCGCCAAGTCATGACCGCCAGGCGGGGGTAGAGTCGGAGTATGAAAAATGTTAGCAGGAAGAAAAATACTTTCCATTTGCTTTCGCTCCAACTCTTTTCCTTTTGATTTCGTTTGATATGAACCATGGCGTCTAGAAATCCGTTGAAGTCTCATGAACCGAATGTAGTGACCAACACCGGGTGCCATAGACCGAAGCTGCCACATATAATCAAGGATCTGTACAAATCTAGTGACACACTTCGACGGCTTCGAACTCCAATACCTCTTAGACAGCATTCAACTCACAACCACACTCCAGCACAACCACGAACATCACGATGGAGCTCTTCCAATTCACCAGTCATTGGCACCAAGGTCAAACCATTGAAGAAAACTACACCACGGAAATCTACCAACACTTCTCTGGCCATTACATTCGATGAAGAACTCGCACAGCGCACAATGCCGTCCCATCAAATGCCTCGTTACTTGACTACTTCCACTCCACATGCTATACAACGGGCCAACAAGTTACCGATCAACATGTTATCAACACAAACAGCATTGTCACAACCATTGGCGCCCTCCTCTTCACAACCGCTTGTAGATTACCCCACACCACCGCCACCGCCGACTCGATCCACTGACTTTGAAGGCTCTTCAACTTACGAGGAGCTCTTTACGTCGCCTATTTACTCACGGGAAAGACCTACACGCTCAGCTCTATCACCGAATCAGTTTGACTTTTTCTACAATGGCTTTGGAGCACCACTACTCGACACACCGGATCGACCTGAGGTGGATCTTCAATCCCAGCAACTGGAACTATCACAACCCTGGCGTCAGCCAAAAGACAGAGATTCCCCCGTTTACAACTTGACCGACGATTGCCTCATAGAAATCTTCCAGTGGTGTGCCTCATCAACGACTCTATGCCGCCTCTCTGCTGTCTGCAGACATTGGCGGAATGTGGCTTTACTGCCCTACGTGGTAATACTCTGATAATGGTGTAAAGGAATGGATAACACTAACGCAATTGACCTTTATGCATACTAGTGGCGGACAATCGATTATACCTGGTATGACTTTGTACAACAACAGGAACCATTGCGACGGAATGATTACGACCTTTTTTGTACGAAACGAAGAAGACTGGACGACAAAACAGCAACGTTGGATCAAACCACCGACTCGCTCACACCCCTTGAGCATGTACGAACCATCACTATAAGCGACATTGGAAGGCGACCCTATCTGCTAACACCACCGCCCGACAGGTCGCCTTTTGCCTCGGTACTAACCCTCCGGCTAACCTCTATGCAATTCAACGATATTGTCAACCTGATCGACTGGTATCCGAACCTACAAGTGCTGGACTGTGATCGCATCCAAACGCTGGCCTCTCAAGTGACGGTGGCTCTTACTGCATTCAGGGTCCTTGGACAATTGCGTGTGCTTAAACTCCACTTTGCATCCATGTGTGAACTGGCGGAAGGAATGGCATTCAACCTCGGCACCTCGCAAGCACCAACTCAACAACTACACTCCCCGGACCAAAAGCCACGATGGAGCCTACCGCCCCAACTACACACACTGAAGCTAGCGAATATCTACGACTCTGAAGAATGCATGATCTCGGGCACCTCTGCAGCGAGGGAAGACCAAGACCTCGACGCTGTGATCCAGCTGTGGGACACCATGGAAGAAATATTGGTGCGCAAGTACTGGGTGCTGACGACGCTTCACAACCTTACGGATCTGGCCCTCGACAACTGTACGGCATTCACGGCGCGAGTATGGCGGGAATGTGTCGCGCCTTGCACCAAGCACCTCAAACGACTCTCACTCTGTGGCTGGGACGGCGATGGCAGTCGCGAATCTCCCCTGGTGGCCCGGGACAACGCTGCTATCATGGATGATGTTGAAATGGCCCTCGCTGAATTGTTTGCTGGCCTGGTCGGCGAGCTGGAATCCCTCACGCTTATCAACTTTAAAGGCTCCCCGGGTGTCATCCATGGTCTTACTCTGCTGGCCCAACAGAAGAATAAAGTCCCCGTGCTCTCTTATCTTGACGACAAGCTCCAAAAGTCCTTTCCAAGTATCAACGATCTGGCCCACTCCACCATCATCAACAGGGTCGAAATCAAATTCGGTCAACTGGATTAGCATAGCATAGTATAGTGTAGTGTAGTTTGCCTCATCGATACCCCGCACTCCTTGCACATACACAATAAACGTACAGTTTCTTTATCTTCGGGAGAGAGGGAACAGTAGGGTTGAATGCCAATGGGTTTACTTGAATGCATGGATGCGGAGTTTGAAAATAAGTGATGTGGATCGCTTCCCCCCTGCCAATTATCTGCTTCTTCCCTTTTTTTTCTTTCCATCGACATTACCACCGCACCACAAACGACTCGCCTTCTATACAATGGCCTACGACGGACGCGTGGTAACTCTCTCCTTCTTACCGTCTTGTCCATCTTTTGTCTTCTCCTGAGTAACACTGCCTTTTGCATCATTGCACCTTTTTTTTTATTGATAGATCGAATGGAATGACAATGGATATAGGCTCTCTGGCATCAGGACTGGCTGGACATGTACTTAGACTAGGGAATGGGACTAAGGGATTACGAAAAACATGGCCTTCACAATTTTATTTAGGTGCACTCATTGTAGCTTCTGTAGCCATTGCCACTACTCATATCCCCCCTGACACTTTTTGGCACCGCCGGTCATTTCATTACTTTGGTCATTACACTAGATTAATCTCCCCCACCCCTTTTTTTATACTTTTGCAGCCTTGGGCATGTCCCTTCCAGCCAATGAATAAAACAAGCTTTTGAAATACTCTCCAAAAGACTTTTTTTTTTCACTCCGTGGTGATGCTTCATTTCGTACAGTGATCGGTGTGTGTGTATCAAAAATCGTTTTTTAGCTGAAGGCTCAGAGTTTTTAGGCTCAAGTGTGA